>DWFO01001508.1:0-15665 GCA_018246595.1 Mimoniades nurscia nurscia | reverse complement strand
ATTTAGTAGTGCCCGACCCGGGAATCGAACCCAGGACCTCCCGTTCGGCAGTCGCACTTGCAACCAAAACGACCAACAAGGCAGTCTAAATATATAGTCATGTTAATAAAAATATAGGCAGATACTCCCATCTAACTGGTGAAACTTGGGAGTGCACTGCACTCCACTGCCTGCCTCTTCCGATACTACAGGTGTGATGTTACGTTTAAATGATAGCCGTATCTGTTAATTTAGTGAGACGTCGGAGTGTTCTACACTCCTCTGCCTACCTCTTCGGGGATTACAGGCGTATATGTTACACGTTTTTATGCGTACGATTAATGATGTCTTTATCTTTACATGAATCAAGTCGGCCTGCTTGCTTTAAAATAATTACGGCATACACATGTGGTTGCCGACGTAAATTTTTTCACCGAAAAACCGCAATTATAAAATAGCATGTGTAGCGCCAAATTTTTATTTACACTTAACCACATGTTACGTAGAAATGCCTACGGTAGCCGAATCACTAGAAGTAAATCATATTTCTTACACGAGACTCCCAATTTTTTTTTACGGTAACGAAGTTATTTAACTTCGTATTTAAAGCTACAAAAAGGTTTCCTTTAGAATTACCTTTCATGGTATTATATTAAGTGCTACGACGTAGAGTCCTCACTAGGATTTACTTCGGAGTTGCGGTAGACCTCGCAATGTTGTTTAATTAAATCCTGCAAAGCATTCTGTAGTAATAGTTACGCACCTATCAGCATGGGGAACCTTGGTATTGATTATATCATCTTCACATGTATGTTGTAATCTCAGATTGCGCACTCTCGTTATCTCGCGTTTTGATCATTAGACGCTGTGACGGGCGCAATTAGATCATCTTAGGTAACGTTTCATGAAATACATTCATTTACTCAGAATATCAGCTTTATTATACTTACATGGCAGAAAAAAAGTATTACAAAGATTTTTTCTACTGTTATCGGACAAGCGGCAGAGCTAGCGTAGCGGTGGGGAATTCAGAGGTTCTGGGTTTAAATACTGACGCGCTTCTCTTATTTTGTAAACTGTGTTGAAAGGTTAAATATGACTTGTTCTGACGATGAAAAAACAAAATGATTTCTGTCAATCACCGTACAAGCAGCACGGCAAACGATGCGCGATGGCTTCAATTCTCATCTTCATTCATTTCGAGACGAGACCCGTATTCATAAATAAAACCATAAGTGTATTGTGTTGGTAGCATGATGGTAGTGGGTTACACTGTTAAATGTTCACATGCTGTTTCCTTGCGTGATATCGATATGGTTGTCATTAATAGGTATATGCAATGTTACCCCACGCAGCGATGTCCTTACCGATGTAGTAGGTGGCCATGGATTATTTTTGGCGTTGTTACGCCGGTTTTGTGACTTGCATCGCTTGTTTTAAATGATTACCTTTAAATAGAGTTCCACTCTAGAGTTCAGATGAGTTACACACCAGCAACTTGATTTCAAAAGGGCATGCCCAGCGTGGGGATGTAAGTGCGCGACGGCACTCATTAGGGGAGGTCTACGTCCGGGAGTGGACAGACAGGCTGATAACGAGTTGTGAATGTTGTGATGTGTCAGCAAAAATTACTGCAGTAACTGACTAGTATATCAGAATATATATGTAGGACTATATTAAAATTAATTACCTTGTAATTCTTTGTGTAAGTCCCCTTTTTTTTAAGTCATTACATTACTGCCTCGTTGGCCGAAGTCCGGAGTCCGGAAGTCCGTAGTTCGGTTTTAATCCCTGAAGAGGTAGGCAGAGAAGTGCAATACACTCCTACGTTTTACCAGTTATGTTTATGTCCCACTATGAAATAACGGATAAGCCTATTGTCATACACTGGGCCAGCTCCGAGCCACTACTGGGAATTTCAAATTAGAAAATTTCAATAGTAATGAATAAGCTTAGACCGAACTCGAACTTAGCAGGCACATTTGCGACACATCCTACCAGCGAGGCAGGCAAGAACCAATTAAGTAAGGCCAGCCATCAAGCTATGTCATTTTCATTTTCATATACAATCAACAACAAATCATTCACAATGGCTTCTTATTAAGATATCAATTTTTCTACGGCATCACGATATGTGTTAGGTACGAAACAGATGTTGCCATATTTCTTTTACAAAGAATCTATGGCATCTTACTTAACAACAATGGATCTACTCATATCCGAAAACGTATGTGGTATTCGTGATATTAAACGAGTCTCCTAATATTTGAACACAACGACAAATGAAATCTTCGACAAATGAAAAAAATTCTTCTTTTCGGATCATTCGTGCATAACATTAGTATAAGCTAGGAATAATACTGTATTTCTGACATACTAAAAAAACATTCTGAATCATCCATCCAATCTTCACTCTATGCCAGGCAAAAATATTTATATCAGTATAAATACACAGGTACATGTGAAATTCCAGTTGTATTAATATACATATCTGTTGAGATTATTCTGGTTCATATTTAAATTTACCTCGTACTCCCGTTCTGTCATTTAAACATCGTTCATACCGCGTTTCGCATGACATGCGGCTTTTGACGGTGTGTGTTGTAATATAACAGGTTAAAATAAAAATTTATTTAAAAAAAATCCCTCCTCATTCTGGATTTAAGTAGAAACCTATTATAACGAACGCAACATCATGCCTATAATCCCCGAAGAGGTAGGCAGAGGAATGTAGAACACTCCCACGTTTTACCAGTTACTAGAAACCTATAATATTAACCATTTTGTTAACAACATGTTACTAATTGACACTGACGGTCCAATTGTTATAGTCTTGATCGAGGTCGGTTGGAGACGTGTATAGAGAGAGAGCCCCAGCTACTTGTAACTGCTGCCTACGTGTTTGATATTCTCGTTCTTTAAAAAAAATTATAAGATATCTAGTGCAGCTTTATTTTTCTCAATAGCTGATGACTAGCTATTTATATTTGCTTCCCAATGAGTTCGTTGGAACGGAGTCTAAATTTGAAATACAACTTTCTACTAAACACAAGAATAATAGTCAACTTTCATCGTAAAATTGGAATATATTTTACAATGTACCTAATCTTATTTTATGCTTTGTTTTACATTAATCCATAACTACTTTGTCTTAATTAGTACGCTATGTGTAATGACTGTAATATCTAATATAATACTTCAAAAATAACTCCGAAAAGTAAAAATGAATAAAATTAATTTGTTTTCTAAAATTTCTCGATATTGATTTCAGTAATAAACGCAAGTAATGTTTTCATCAACTTTTGTATTCACTTCATTGAAGGTGAATAAAGTGATCGCAATTAAGGTCAGATTAAAATGAAATAACCCTAACAGTTTGAAATAGTGACATTCTTAAAACATAAAGACATTACGCGAAGTTGTATTAATGTGAACTGCCTCCACCCCACGCTTGGGGCCAAGAATATCAATTAGTACTCTATAACCAACAAAGTTCACGTCTCCATTTATCATTTAACATATCGTTTGAGCCGCAAACCCAAATGTATCATGCCACATAATGAATTTGAATTTACTTGATTGTATATTCAGTCGTCAAGTTCGTAACATATGCCAGAGATGGAATTGTTACACTAAACTAATGTACCCACGGTCTGCGAATCCGCAAATACGATCGCAGTCAACATTTTAATCATTTATGATTATATACAGATTTACGCCTTTACAGTTTCTTTACGTGTTTTTAAACAATACTTAAATACACTCCCGATGCAAACTAGAGTTTTATTTTACGTTAACTGTTCTGCCTGGTAACTTTTAAGAACTTGATAGTTTCAACTGAAAGAATTTGAATATCTGTTTTTTCAGCTGAAAGAATAACATCAATTTATTTTTGAGTAACTTATGCATATCATGACATATTATAATTATTATTGTTATTTAATTGATAATACTAGAACACCCACAAATTACCGTGTTACATGCTAATGGAAAAATACCTTATATAATTACGCACATAGGTACTGCGTAAGCGCACAGATAGCGTCGTCGGTCCACGCAGATAATGATACAGTTTCAAGCAACGTGGAGCCACCTAGCTATGGAATTGAACTTAAAAAACCGTAAGCCCTAAATCATATTATAAAATAAATGAATAAATTATGGTGGAGCCACATCTTTTAACGCTTCTCCATGCTTCCATTTGGTAATCGCGGAGTACGGACGGCCATGAAAAGCTTTTTCTGCAGATTTACGTTTCACTCTTTTTGTTTGAAAGTGCTAGTGTTTTTTCTTTCTCTTTGTCCCATTGTTCACTCTTTACGTAGGCCCAAAATTATCTAGCGTTGGAAAAATGTCTGCAAATAGAACCTACATAAGGTCGAAAGTTGTAAGTAGATGTTAAAGATGAAAATAAAAACACATTATTTATCATGGTGTATAAAATTACTTACTTTGCTCAGGAAAGCTCCGACTGTGAGTAATGAAAATAGATACACAATTTCAAAGACTTTTCCTCTTACACTGTTCTAGATAGCAGAGCTTTTATACATAAAGAATTGATTTGACTATACGGAGGCGACATTAATTATAAAATACACATACCAAAACAGCGTATGAACCTTTGGCTTTTTTCTAGTTGAAAACAAGCATAAGTCATACACATGTAAGTACGTATGTATAACTTTCCAAATATTTTTTAATCGAAAATAGTAAATTGAAACAAGCAGCAATATGTTTTTTTTTTAATTATCATGTTCTACGTTTTTTTGGAGTTTTGCGCTTTGGGGTAACATCACGCCTGTAATATGTGAAGAGGTAGGCAGAGGAATGTGGAACACTCCCACGTTTCGTTAGTTAGGTTTACGTCCCACTATGGAATAGGTTGTGAGCCTATAGCCATATCCCGGGCACATATTGAGACTCCGAGCCACTACTAGAAAATCTAAATCGCAGCACAATAAAATTGAACCCAGCACTTCCCGATCGGCAGCCGCACTTGCAACCAACACGACAAACTAGTCAATTGCTTTGGGTCAGTCCTTTGGAGTACTTTATATAAATAAATGATATGTTGAGCTAAGCATAAATAATGTTTCAAAACATTTTTTCTGTTCTCTTAATTTGTTACCAGGTTAGTAAAGATGATGGATATAAAACAATACGGACGTCTGCGTAGCATAAATCTTTATTTATTTCTGTAAGAGTTATTTGCTATTGTCGGCTCTCATGGAAATTAGTGTAGAGTATATAAAATTTAATTAAAAAATATCCAATTAACGTACAGCTATTTGACCTATTTAGTTTTTCATTCATAATGTCATCCCTTTAATAATGATAATAATAAAGAAAGAGTACCAATTAAAATTGCCCATAACACATACAAAGTATTGAAACATTTAATACCCAAAATAACTGTACCGTATGTATACATCTATGATTATGAAATACGGATTCTTCGAATAAACAGCTATCACAGTGCAGTATAAAAGAGACACCTATATTTTAATAATTCCGTATCAATTTTCATATGGTTTAATCCCCGAATTCATCTGCGGAAGCAGCACCAGCGAACAACGCTTTCATCATCATGTTTCCGTTCTCGAACACGCATTCGGTTCTTCGAGAAGATATCTATTTAAGTCTACATTATAACAAACATATAACGGCTGCAACGATCACTCGCCTGATGCCCTCGTGGTTTGGTCATATCGTTTGCTATTGTTGAAAAAAAGAAAATGTAAAAAAAATAATATGTTACCAAAAGGTTGGTAGTTCTAAAATTAGGATAAAAGGTGCCTTTGTGCTGGCTAAACTTCCGGCTACTTGAGTATTCGTTCCGGTCGGAAGTGTTCATTTATAAAATCCTTCGAAACGTCGGCGTCGGCACCGCATGGTTGGTATCGTCGGTGAATAAATCATTATATTCTAAGCGTTCTTAAGCGTGACACCACGCTTATAATTCCGGAAGAGGTACGCAGAGCAGTGTAGTACATACCCACAATTCACCAGTTACGTGAACACCCAATCATGGATTAGGTGGTGAGCCTATTGAAATACGAGTACACCGGGCACAAATCCGAAATCAGGCCACGATTAGAAATTGTAACTAGAATTTCTAAATATATTCCGTAATAAATTCTGAGTAACTAGTTGCAAACTTACAAGAATATAAATTCTAAATTAGGTAAAAAAATTGTTTTGGTCAGTTATAAATCCGTAAAGATATGAATATATTATATGTAGGTACTCTTTGGTGCAGTGTTAAGAACGTTGCAGTTACTACATTATGTAGATGCATGTTTTATATACGTGATAATTATTATTTTAATACTTTAACATACATGTTTTAATTATTCAATATAAGTGTATTCCAAAATATACTTACGTCTACCATTATATTGTCTGTAGTGCCTACAGTTTATGCCAATGTAGTCGCACATTCACTGCAAAAATTGGTTGTCAGCCATAAGGGAGCGCACCAACGAAGCTCTCGTTAGCTGGTTCCCAGTCGCTGTGGGCTACTACGGTCCGGACATTATTATTATTATTAGTACAGTTTATAATTGATAAGTTGTAATATTATTATAATATTTCGGGACATCTCCCCACACACGGCCATCTGATACCAAAGCGTCAAGAGAGCTTGTGGTATGGTAACCAGATGGCTGATAAACTACATACATATATACATATAAATACATACTTAAATAAGTTTTTTTTCACACCCAGACACAGAACAAATACTTGTGCTCATCACACAAATTGGTGCAAATAAATTCGTAATTGCATTGTGGGATGGGGCCACTTATCATGTATAAGGCCCTTTATATCGGTTAAACAGGTACCTACACTGATAATATTTTAACATTCAGCATTTCATTCCACATATTGTACAAATGTAACAATATTCATTGCAATTTAATAATATTTAGCTGCTTTATTAGAACCGAACGTGCGGTACACATTCCTTTGGCTCGCTGCCAAGATCGAAGCGACATGTACTCTGTATAACACACACAATCCGAAGTCTCTTATCAAACATATCACATTTAATAAGTTTATTCACCTAACGTCTCAAAACCCCATGCATACAATATGTATCTGAGCGAAAATGAACGTATTTCGCCTTCTAGGTTACAAAACAAATAAAAAGCAGGAATAACTTTTCTGTATAGCTACCCAATGTTTGGCAATCGTGGCAAATGATTTCCGATTGTAATAAATTTGTTGAATGTATGTAAACCATTATTATGTCTGTGGCCGTTGCTTTTGAACAGATGTTACATGTTAAGAAATTTAAAATAGTTGAGGCAATTTAAAACAAAGAGAGGTATTGCGTTTGTGTAAACTCCGTCCGAATCATCCATCAAGTGGTTATCGTGGTTTATTTTGCTAAGATTTTCTACGTTTCGCATGCAAATTTATCGGAAACGTTCTCCTCACACTTCACCACCGCTTTTGATGTGTGTCGAACTTCTGCAATATAGGACGCGTGATAAATTTAGCTTAATTACATGCTAAATAAAGAGCGGGGTGATTTTCGCTTTCAGCGGTATTTTGGCGGCAAAACGTCACACGGTAAATCAACAATCCTTTTTTAAAATGTTAAGTGAAAAAGGAGACAAAAGCGTAACACAATTAGTAATTTAAATGTTAAAATTATCCCAATTTGATGTTTAAAAACCTTTTTAGGTACTCAACTCAAAATATCTAAAATATTATAATATATTATTAGTAATTCTTTTTTATTTGTATCTTATGGGTTATTACTATTAAGTAAAAAAAATATTATATTTTATTTATATATATTTATAGTTATTACTATTAAGATAGCTTAATACTAAGCCTTTAATAAAAACCATTATTTTAGTCATCATGATCATCATCTGCCTGTTTAAGTCCACTGACGGCAAGAAATGTCTCACGGGAGGCCTCCCTTGAAAGCTGTTTGCCACATTCCCCGCGATGAGCAAGCAGGTTAAAGATTGCAGAGCACAACTGCAGTTTGCAGGACTTTGGTTCCCTGTGCGTATTGCACCGGCACTGCAATGGTGACTGCTCCGAAGAATTGTTGGACTTGATGGCTGTGTTCACTTTTCTTCTACATTGCGCCACTCGCCGAAGATTGGAGTTCCATACACACCAGCTGGACTCATAACGGTCCTCCACGGTTCAGTTTGCATACTCGTTTTTACCAAGTCCGCGCAAAATGTGCAATGAGCTTCCGTCTCTATGACATGGGTTCTTCAAGAAAAGCATAAAGGGAGCTTTTCTCGTAAGCCGGCAATACTTTGGCTACTCCTCGGGTGTTGCAAATGTCCATAGGCGACTGTGATCATCATTAGATGGTCCGTTTGTCGGTTCGGCAAACTAAATATTATAAAAAAAGCTCCCCTTCCTATAAAACTTATGAATTACTGTGACTTATTTAGTTCATATCTTAAAACGTGATATTCAAAACTCAAGTTGCTCTCGTCATATAAAATAAATGAGAATATATCTTTACCTTTCCTGAGGATCTATAGTACGACCCTTCAGTATGATAACGACGTCATTGAGTGTCGCAAACGAGAGATAATAAGGCACTGGCTCGTAACATATATTTAGATCAAATGTCTTAATTATTTCTATATTCACATTATTTATCTTAACTACCATAACGCACCGTAACATAATGTGTGCATTTATTTAAAATATCAATAATAAGTTATAAATGTGCTTAACAATATTTAATAGCTATTCGCCACTATGATACCACACTTATATTTTAATCAATTACGATTATATAGCATACTATATAGTTTGTACATGTAGTAATGGAAATTTTAGCTAAAAATACTTGTGACAACTATGTATAGTATAGTTTTCAGTAGTTGTGCAATTCCGTAATGTTTTAATTTTACTTAAAATACTATATAATTATCGTCGCGTGTGTTCAGCTTTATGCGTATAGGAGTATTTTTTAGTGACTCATTTATAAACAATTGAGACCTGAATGTTTGTATCCTCTCGCCTTGTAGAGCAAGTAAGTACCCCGGGGATAAATTTAACTCGACGTGCCCGTCGGAGCGTATATTTGTATTATAAATACAACATCGGTTATCCTGTTAACTCAGTACCTACATATTCAACTTGACTTGATATTCTTAACATCTACGAAGTAATATCGAAATTATTGTACAAACCTAGTAAGCGAAATCATTAAGTTGGAATTTTCATGCTTTAGTTCTTGTGTCTTTTCGTTATAAGATATGTTAAGTCGGAAAGTAAATTAAATGACATTTTTGAATGGTCGAGTGATTGCAAGTGCGTCTGCTGATTGAGAGGACTTGGGTTTGATACCTAGTCTCATTCCTGGAAACTATTAGTTTTTCTAACTTATATTTACTAGGTTAAATTTCCAGTAGTGAGTTGGCCCGGATTTGAGTTATGTGGCAATAGGCTCACCACCTGGCGTAACTAACACCACAAGTAACTGGTGAAACGTAGGAGTGTACTACACTCCTCTGCCGCCCTCCTTGAGGATTATAGACGTGTGTGACGTTTTATTAAGTCATTACTGAGATAAATTAAACGTAATTCCTAATATAAATGATAATTATTACGAACGTCGAATGAGACGTTGTGGGTTTCAATTTCGCATTGTATAAAATGCTTAATACTAATTACATATTGTAATGTGTAACAGCTAGATATGTTTTAGACGTTACTATACGGCGACAAATGTATGTAGATAAAGGTAAGCTCTCGATGCTAAATGAGTCGTAACATATTATTTATAGGTACTTACTAGTTTCTTAATACAAATAACTTAAATTATAAGTAAGTATACTCAAAAGAATTTTTGCTAGACAACACGAGTATAATATAGACGCTATTCGTATTACTCTATCCTGTTATTGGCACATTTGGTTGGAATAAAAAGATAATATCATTTTGACGGACAAGTAACTGGCACGTAAGTGACGTAAGTACAATTTTTTACCAATTTATTATAATGAAATACATGTTTATATTTTTCTATCAGCGATAGACATTAATCTCCATCTATTCTTTGAATTTTTTTTGTAAATGGAACAACAAACAAACAACAAAAATATAGACATTTTCACACATGAGACATTATTTTTGAAGGCTGAGTCAAATACTTTCAATATGGGTATAATAATTTTATCAAAATAATACTCAATAATACTCCATCAAGGTAATAAGGTTGATTTTAAAGTACTTAAGGTACGTTTCTAAATAAACTCAGTATTTTACAAAGTATAAAAAAATTTATATAAATTGAAAACAACGTAAACCTAACATCACGCCTGTATCCACGAAGTGGTAGGCAGAGTAATGTGGAACACTCCCAAGTTTCACCAGTTACGTTTTGTCCCACTATGGAGTAGTTGGTGAGCTTATTGCCATACACCAGGCATATAGGCACCAGACTCCACGCCACTACTAGAAAATCTAAATTATAAAATATTTGTAGTGCCCGACCTGGGAATTGAAGCCAGGACCTTCCGATCGGCAGTTGCACTTGTAATCAATACGACTAACGAGGCAACATATAAAAACAAGTAAAATAAAATACTTATAAATAAAAAAATATAAATTATCAACCACTAGTCCGCAGAGATTTATTTTAGACCAAAAGCATACAAATTTTCAATGTTCTAACGTCGAATACGAGGAAATTTCTAACAATAATTCTATATTTTGCCCCTTAAAGGCTGAATGTTCAGAAAGCGTTATGTAGAACAATTTTATTCCCATCCATAAAGTTCGACTCGAGTTTTTACATTTGCTCCTTTTTTTCTCCCAACCCTTTTATCGTTCCACTTTTGAGGCACGGGCCACCTCTCAGAATGAGAGGGTTAAGCCCATAGTCTGCTGGCCAAGTGCGGGCTGGCACACTACACACACCTTAGAGCAACAATTTCTTTCTTTGGTACCTTACAACGCTGAAAGTTTATACAAATTATTTATCATTTCACAATTTGTCTCTTTAGGGCAAGAATAAAAAAAAAATTTTTAGTGATCACTTACGTTATAGGAAGAAGTCAATTTACAGTTTACAACTAGTCAATTTATTCAATTTAGTCAATAGTCAATTATGAATAGTCAATTTACAGCTAGTAAATTTACAGTTTTAGTTACATACCTACATATACAAAACAATTTTGGTACAGTTTTTACATACCTAAAAATTTGTGACACACGTCACTTTGCACGTTGGGAAACAGCATTAAATATGTATGCATGACAAATATGTTTTCTATCAGTTGGTATGATTTGAAAGCATTATAACCCTCTGTGATATGCTACGAGTAAATATTTATTTCTGTAACACGTAGCTCCACTTCAGTATATACAAACTCGCTACAATATTCAGAGTGTTGGTTTTAACTTCAGTATTTCAAATGTTATCATTTCACACTAGTGTGAAATGATACATGTATACATATAACGTTTTAATTTGTATGTTAAGTAAAATGAGTGACTTTTTTGCGCTTAGATTATAATACATATGTGCTGGTCAAACTCGACTGATTTTAAAACATCGGTGAACACTTTAATCTTTTAGGCATATCAAATACATATAAAGAACTGAGTTCTGTTACAGGATATTTAATTATACGTACATACAGATTTGATTCTGCTTCCCAAAAACACTTACGCCTGGTTTACTTGTCGACCTTTAACATTAATTGCTGAGATCATTAATTAAATTTCCGGATCAAACGTGTTGAAATGCTGCGTAAAAGAGAACTGGAATCGCTGCTACACGTTAACGACGTAAATAATTAAACGAACTTCACATTGAGCCCCTACAGAACGTAGCTCGGGAAACAGAGCAGTTCCCCGATTATATGATCCGGGACGGTGTGTCATTTCATGAATTCTTTAATATTGTTACCATTCCAGAATTTCCATATGACAACATTCCATATTACAAGAAATCGGGTAATACCATCAAACAATCTAGCAATGCGAATTGTTATCGAAAGATTGAAGAGAAAGTCGATTGATTTGTTGACAAATTGAATGTTTGCATATAGGTCTACATTTCACCTGAATACTTCACTATAGACAAATTATGGTAGGCAATAAATAATTAGTAAATATTGTTGAAATACAAAAGTGCTTTGACATTTTTTATGAAACAATTTTCTTATGTCAATATAGTGGCAAAAGAGGTGGCAACGTTCACACATTGGCACCACCGCATCAAACACCTAATCTTGACTAGGCCAACTGTTACTGACACTTAGTCCAGTAAGTATGACATCCAAATAAAACTATATGTTAGTATTCGTCGCCAATGAACTGCTAGCTAACCGGTACCTGGTCGCAGACACGTTGCTAAGCGCGAAGATTGAGTAATACGATCTTAGAGCACGTGTAACCGGCAACCTCATCCCTCAGCTGCAAACACAAATTGTTTAACAACAATCGTTTCGCCTAAAAATAGATGGAGCATTTGTAGCACATACATTTCCTGTGAATCCGTATGTATATGTGTAATATATGTATATATGTAGATCATGTATATATTACATGCGTATCCCAATCATGTAACTTAAAATCACGTTACAATGAGTTACATAACGAAAGTACCGTGATGTGAATGTAACATATATAATGTAACATTACGCCTTTCACTGAATTTTTCTAATTTAAAATTTCAAATTGTGACTCGCAGTCTGGAAATGTGGCCGGTGTGTGGCAAAAGGCTCACCACTTATTCCATGGAGGGACGTGAATGCAACTAGGGAAACATGGGAGTGTACTACACTCCTTTGCCTACCTCCTCGGGGATTACAGGCGTGATGTTACGAATAATAATTTATAAAATGGCATATAGGTATATGACTTAGGTTATAAAAATACCGTTGTTAAGCATTGAAAAATGGTATAATGGCCACTAGGCTTTAAGTACACCCTTGTATCCCTTAGCTTAAGGTGCTGCAAATAAATAAATATAACCAAATAAATAAATAAATGTAAACAAGTTATTTAAGTTAAATAAATGAATAAATATAAACAAGTTATTTAAGTTAAATAAATGAATAAATATAACCAAGTTAAATTTGTACTCAAAGCTCAAGGACATTTTTTCTAAGTAATAGCAATCTCTTTGTTATAGATTAGTTTTTGAATGTTGTACGATTTCAGTAGCGTATGAGTTACTAATTACTATAAGTGATGCATAAGTTTGTTAAGTTATAAATTAGTATTATAAAAATCTCCAAATCACGTTTTATCAGCAAGGAACCATTACCAAGACCATTATAAACAAGGCGGTCACTAAAGCCCGTAACCATGTGTAACTAATTTTACACAGCAGTAATTGATGCCTAACACTATTGTTATTCTTGTTGACTAAGTAGTGCGCTTCATATTTGAGCAAGTGAGCAAGTGTTTGTTCTACCAACAGACCGAATTCATGTAATAATTACACGTAAATTGTTAACCCAAGTGGATATGACGCTAAGGGCTAAGTGAGTTAATAGTTTACATTTCATTGTTATCCGTTTTCTCTATTTTCCACTTTGAGAATATGAGAGGTTGATAATAATGTAAGACGCCGCCTTACTGGCCAAGTGTGGGTTGACAGGCTTCACGAAAACATTATAGAAAACTCAGTGCTATGCAATTTTCTCACGACGCTTTCGTTTCCTTTGCTGTTATTTTGTTTATCTACAGCCCGTGAAAAGCTTCTCATCACTTAGATATATATTTTTTTCTTACATTGGTTACCACAGTTAAAACTATTCACAAATAGTTCGAAAGGAAATATATATTGTTTAAGCCTATTTATAATTAGTATAATATATTATATTTTAATAACAAAGTTATTATATTATATTATCTATGTTAGACTAGCTATCATAAATTTCATCAGTTGCTGACCGCTAATCAGGCTGCCTTTACATAAGATAAGAAAACTTAACCCGACCCTTCGTCAAAACGACCATAACCTTTGCACTTTGTAGCCTTCACAGCAAATTCTGGATAAAATTTCAGTCACCATTACACTAGCTAGTTAGCTCGTTCAAGTAGTATTGGATATGTTTCAGCGATTTCAAATAAATCTTATAAATATGTGCATAATTATTCTTAAAATAGCATCGATAATTTCGAAGTTTATATTAAATAGTAATTAAATATTATTTTTGGTTTGTATCAATTTACAAGGGGTGTTCTAGTGTTTCTAACTCGTGGTATTGTTAAAAAAAAGTGTAATGACTCGTACATTCTTTTTTCACTTAATCTGAAATTATTGGAATTAGTAGCAATCCATTACGACAGACTTCTGGATATGAGTCTGTATCTGTAACCAAGTGGTAAAACGGATTGGTTTTCAACGCGTTTGTACAAAGCATAAAACGTAAAGGCCATGAAAAAGCTGAAGGATTTTTAACTAACCATAATTATGTTCACAGCAGATTGATAAACATTTCATGTAAAGGCTAGACATTTCCAAAATATTTGTCTCTAATAGTCAGGCCTATTAGAGGTCCAGCTCATGTTAAGCATAAATCGTTTGCAATCTAAAATAATGCGGACCAGTAACGAGGGTTTCCGCTAATTAAATTAAATCGAAAACCTTTAACATTAATATAAATATGTGGGTTGATTTGACATTATACGGCAGCTCAGTGATGTCACTTTACAGACCATTTTCTTATCGTACAAAGGTTTTTTCATTGTTTGCAACGCTAAACTGTAAGGCAAGTGATTCTCTTATTAAAACGAATTAAAGCGACAGTGAAATATTAAGTCTATTCTTAGCCAAAAGTACCTACTATTGCCATTCAATTTCCCTTGTAACGCTTAGTAGACATTAATCGTGAAATCAGAATTTATACCAACATTTCCAGTTACGTATAGTGATGAACTCGAGGGATCTTGTTAGAACTGGACCCTTTTCGAAATAAGCTATGTGGTCATTTACTTTGCAGTTGAAAATTCGGATCTATGTGCCTTTAATGATAAAGACATGGATATATTCGTAGAATTACGTTATAAAATATTCAATTTTTGATTTATGTAATACATATTACTCAATTCGGCAAATTTTAGGAAATTAAATCATAACCTATTTATTTGGGTTCTTTTGCTGCCTCGCTGGTCTAGTGGTTGGAAGTGCAACTGCTAATGAGAGGTCCTAGGTTGAAATACCGGACTCGGTACCATTGGTTTTTAACTTAAATTTTCTAAGTGAAATTTCTAGTAGTGGCTATCCTACTACATTACTCCTCTGCTTACCTCGTCGGTAATATTATATCAACTTAACAACTTACTGAACTTCAAAGTAAATGAAAATTATACAATACATTAGAAATAAGATTATGTAACTGTGTTATTAAATATTTTGACACATGCCATCGTATAAGTGTATTAAAGTTCATTATGATTCGATTCAATAGCAAATTGGCAAAGTCAAATAGTTAATAAGTTAATATCCTGCTGCACGTGTAACAGACTTCGACTATACACCATTGCCACTTTTTTCTCCATCGATCTTTATTTGCGACTGCCTCGTTGGTCGTGTTGGTTGCGAGTGTGATTGCCGAACGGGAGGTCCTGGGTTCGATTCCCGGGTCGGAAACTACTAAAAAAATTCTAATTTAGATTTTCTAGTAGTGGCTCGGAGTCTGGATAAGTGCCCGGTATATGGCAATAGG
>DWFO01001507.1:0-15668 GCA_018246595.1 Mimoniades nurscia nurscia | reverse complement strand
ACGTTAATACAACTTTAATATATTTTGGAATGAAGTACCTACTTTGAAATTAAAACTGACTATGACGGTATGGCTTGAATTTGGTAAAAAACAGAGCATTATTTTAGTAGCTCGTAACTATGTGAGGCGGTAATATGAGTGATACGTAATCTCACCAAAGACGTCTTTGTGCCTCGAGTGTTGGGCGACGCTCCGACACGTGTAGCGGTCACTGGAAAAGTTATAAAACGTACATAATGCACCTTTGTTGGCATCTTGGATTTTAGGCACGCTCCTGCCGTAGGGCTGCCAGACGCAGCCGCACGCGGAGACACGATCCGTTTGTATATTCAACACGGCGTGCTCTGTTAATGTTTTTGATGTGAAACAAGAAGGATACATACACCGTTCCTTTCATTCACATACAGAGAGGTTAAATGTTTATATATAAAAAATGCTTTAAGCACGTTTATACTAATAAAATATGAACTTCAGACTATGACTATGGACGATTAAAAATTAAAATTATATGAAGAACATTTTAATCGGAGCAGCGATTGGGTACACCGTGTATTTAATGGGTATTGTCCAAGTACATATACGACAGAAGTCCTGAGTCAGGTTTAAAACATGTATAACGCTTCTTATTTTGAATTTTTACAAAAAAAAAAAACAAAACGTAACATCACGGCTGTAATCCCCGAAGAGGTAGGCAGGGGAATGTAGAATTCTCCCACGTTTAACCAGTTACGTTTACGTCCCACAATAGAATAGGTGGTACGCCTTATTGCCATACACCGGGCACATATCCAGACACCGAGTCACTACTAGAAAATCTAAATTAGGAAATTAAGTAGTGTCCGACCGGGAATCGGACCCAGGACCTCCCGTTCGGCAGCCGCACTTGCAACTAACACGACCAACAAGGCAGCCGTTGTTATTATGTTCACCTTTTACCATTATGTATTTTGTATTTTTTCACAGTTTTCTTATCTACTTTTTGTACATTTTCTACTGTACCACACGCTGATGTAACGGGAGTAGACGTAATTTACTTAATTCTTACGTACTTATTCCGATGTTCGTATTTCAAACTGAACGGGATCATTTTTTATTTAAAGCGGCCATATTATCTGAGTTCCGATCAAGAAATGTATATCGGCGCCCTGACCCGCCTCGTAGATCGAACACGACGCGCTGCCGAAACCACCGCGACATGTTGTTATATAAATCACGTGGTCTTTTGTGATTAATGTCAACGTGGAAGCATAAAGATTCATATTTAGTGCAGTCGGTATACCTAAGCGGTCGTGACAAAACCGACCGGATTAACCAGATCTATAAAATGCGTTGGAAATAAAAACTTTCTGCTCACTGTTTACACATCGCATCCATAACTAATTATTTATTAAAATCCCTCACATAAATTAAAATTCATCGCACCGTACAGTGCACGTTTTTAGGGTCCCGCTAGTTGCCGAGAGTGGCATCTGTTCGGTCGCCGATCTTGCGGGCTGATCGTTTATTTTGATTGTTTTAAGTTGTGACATGTGCGCTGAAGTACTCTTGAAATAAGTTCCTTTAATAATCCTAACAGATATTTATTGGCTTAGTGTTGTATGGTTTACTTCAAATATTTTATCATGTTAGGTAATATGATACATTTTGATATGATATGAAGAGAGTGATACATGGAAAGATAGAGATATTTGCGACTCGGTGCTTTCTGGCTACCCCATAAGGTACCTGGCGTGACGATTTTATAATTATAATTGAATAAAAATACAGTTCAGTAAATTTCTAATTAGTTTTCATAGAGTTCTTTTATCAAAATTAGATTTCAAATGGATTCAATATAATGGTCACTGTTCTCGTCTTCTCTTCTTGTTTTGAGGAAACAGATCTTCAACAGGTCTTCTTTAACAGGTCTTCAACAGGAACAATAAAAGGGCTTATTCATGATGTTTACGATGACGATGTAGTATACAAATTATGTTACTTATATGTATGTCGTCGTTTTTATTTAAGAATTTTTACCAAATTCCTCTACGTACGAAAGTGTTCTTTTCTGCTCTTTGCTTAACTATATCTACGTATAAGAAACAGTTAAAAGTATTTATCATTTATTTTATGAAGTAATTTCAAATTTTTGTTTGATACTTATTTATTTTTATAAGTGACTTTTTATTTCGTCTTATACTGAACCGTGTGAAATAAGCTTTAATCCGTATACACGAACCGTTTTCTAATGTCACCAAAATATTTAAACAAACCATTCAACTATTAATAACACGAGGCGTAACAAACGCGATTAAGGTTTCACCGTACACGGCTCCAGCACAGATGTTCGCATCGAGGTGAATTTTGAAAATGGAATCCACTAAAAAACGGTTTTTGTATTGGCTAAATTCGCTGTATCTCGAAAACCGGAATCCGCGGCCCCTCCGGGCCAAATAATGCTAATCATAATGGCATTACATTCATTCGAATTTCGTCAAGTATCCTCTGGATCGGCTCCCGGATTCTCATCGTCTATTTTTTTTTCGGTCGAATCACAAAGACTTTCGTACGCCAACACGATAATCTAATCTCAGACAATTGTGTTTCGTTATCATGGCAAAAATTTTGTATACTTGTTTAAAGAATATTATGTAATGAAGATTACTTGGAGCAACGCATTAGGTAACTATACATTAAATTAGGTATATCCTAATTGTTTTTATTTATAAGTTCGGCTTAGGGATTTTATTTCATGACTTCAATGTTCAGATTAAAAATAATAATTAAAGCGTTTTTTGTGTAAATCAGTTAAGGACGTTAATTACCTATATTGCTTTCATTATCCTTTAATTTTCTGTAATATGCCTTTGCACCACAAAATGATGAACAAACGTTACAAACTCGCGTTTTAAATTTAGAATATGTTTCTTTTCTTACGTATTTCGAATTCTTTATGAAATAATGTTAAGGGTGACAACTATTTAAGATATTTTTTAAGCAGTTCAAAAAAAAAGTAACTTCACACCTGTAATCCCCGAAGAGTCAGGGAGAGGAGTGTAGAACACTCCCACGTTTCACTAGTTATTTTTAAGTCCCACGATGGAATAGGTGGTGAGCCTATTGCCTTATATCGGGCACTTATCCAGACTCCGAGCCACTACTAGAAAATCTAAATTAGAAAATTTCGTAGTGCTCGACCCAGGAATCGAACCCAGGACCTCCCGCTCGGCAGTCGCACTTGCAACCAACACGACCAACGAGGCGGTCAAGTTAAGCAGTTCAAGTTTTTAAATATAACCTTATTTGGTACTTGGTGTTTTCAGCCTACTTAGTAAGCAACTTGGCGTGACGGTATTGCCGTAGTAATAATAACATTTGTGTCTTGTATGTAAATTAAACGCATACTCTACGAAATATGTTTAATGATAATAATTTGACAATACATAGAGTTCCATAACGTGTTCTGGAACATGTAGTTTGTCAGTAATGTAACTATCTCAAATGTAGAACATAGTTTGCGTTACACTGAGCACAACCTACATACTCGTACATTTACGAGGCTGTTGGTATCGCTCTGGCGCAAATATCATTTATCAAGTCAACTATAACTATGTATTTATAAATTCCGCGGAACGCAACCTACCGCAAAACGGCGCATTTGGTCACAATATCCCCGGATAGCACAACAATAATATAATATCACCGATGGTAAATTTACAAACTGTGCCCATCAGCACAACTGACACAAAATATTTTGACGTTTGCCACCACACAATGTACCGGCCCTTGGGGATTCCGACCATTATGACCATAGACAGTGTAACGAAGTGAATAGCAGACAGCTAGGAAGATCGATTCGATTTATGCGTTTTTTTTGCGGAATCACAATAGCCTCTATTTATCGACAGATAATGGCGTCGGTGAGGCACGGGAACAGTTGGCGGGAATCGCGCTGAAATGTAATGTGGTTAGATATGGTGATCAGAATCACATGTTGTTTTCATTCCCGTTGAGGTTTTAATGATGCATCATTTATTACGTCGTAAATTGGTAGCACATTGCTGATTTTTGTCATATTTCAATTAATTTTTTATACATACATAATTATGTGTTTATTTCAAGATGATTTGCGTACTCCAATATCTTTAATTGTTTACAATGTGTGTTAAAAAAAAACAAAGCAATATTTCTATATTTTTCATTCACACATTAATAAGACACATCCTGTAACAGCGTTAGAAATTTAAATAGTCGAGACAACTATAACATTTTATAATCTGTGACATTTTAAGCCATGTGTCGTTGTGATTAATGTCTATGGATGATCATTAACAAACGCGTGATTGTGGGCTTGATTCATTGGCGACATCAAACGCTGTGGGTGACGACGGATCCGGAAAAATTTTATTTTGTCCTCCATTCATCTGAACAACAGAGTAACGGCAGGATGCGTGTGCAATAAAAAGTAGTTTAAACATTTTCAGTGGTTTCTCTAACAGCCCACCAGTTAGCCGTGACACGTCTATGTGAAGGAAACTTCATTTGACTCTCTCGTGTTTCTCAATCGTTCCAAGGGCGGGGAAGGTCAACTATCGGTGGTCATAATGTAAGAATTGACTGGCGAACCAGTAGATGTGTAGAGATTTACAACTTCCTGAGCTGTGGGGCGGTTACGAGTCACCTGATGAGACCTACGTCGTTTCACAACAATGTTTCATATTCTATTTCGCGGAATGTATTTACTTCCTAAAGTACTATGGTCTACGATCATTAAAATGTAAGCAAATTGTATTTCTCATTCACGTGTACTTAAACAATGGCGATTATATAAAAATCCAGCATCATTGAAGTGGTCTTACTTTGTCGAAATTGACTGTTTGTAACTTTATAATTAATCCAATTATATTTTAAAATATAAACTGACGAATTCAATGGTTTTTCACAAACAGGAAAACTTAAATGGGAACGTTGATAAGAATCCGTTTGACATCTGGCGAGTGCAACGTACAGCCCTACCTCTGCCAACACTACAGAACTAGTACTAAAAACAAACACTAGTTTTAGTAGTATAGTTATTTATCACATATTTTATATTGTTTTACAATTTTTGGGAGGGAGAATCCATGTATCCCATACAGTAATAATTAGCTATTTGTCTTGTTTAAGTGACAATAGAATCAATATCTCATTAAGCCTGGAATTATTATTACAGTTATCACAGATGTGACCGCGGTCAGACGTGGTGGAGAAGTCAGTCAGTATTAAATAATATTATTGTTTCGTTACCGTTACTGTCGAACGAGAGAACCTGGGTTCAAATCCCGTGTCGGACACTATTGCATTTACTAACTCAGATTTTCAAGATTAGATTGGTTCGGAGACTGGATTGTGCTCGGCGTATGGTAAGAGACGCAACCTATTCCATAATGGGACGTAAAAGTAACAAGTGGGAAACGTAAACGTAACGTGGGAGTGTAGGTACTACACTTCTCTGCTTACCTCTTCGGAGATTACAGTCATGATGTTATGTTGTTATATGTTTACCCATATAAAATAAACGATCACTCCGTTTGTTTCGCGCTGCTCCGGCCGCCGGATGCCGGAGAGCCCTCGTTCAGATCAGTTAACTGTTCGCGGGCCGATTTGTGCTGCACCGACAAGTGTGCCAATAAAGCTCTTTCATCTCCCGACGCATTCGACGAGTGCGGCTCAAGTGCAGCCCAACGGATTGCTTCAAAAACACTGTTCTTACAAACAATTCCAATAAAACTTCCCGTGAGATCGAAGTGTATTGATTAAGTAGCTTGAAGTACTTTAAGAACTCTTAGGTTTCTTTACGAGGATTTTTTTGTGTTCTGTGTGAGTAATTCGTAAATGTAAGTATACTAAATACGACAAAGCAAAACAAAGTGAATTGATATGACGTGTTGTGTGTGCTCCAGGCCTTCCGTATTCCAGCACCGAAACATGAAAAAGGGTGGCAGCCAACTTTCTTGATACCAGCAGATCTACGGGTAATCTTGAACATGAAATTAAAATGACTTTTATGTGGATGATGTCGTAATAAAAGTTATAGGTCATTTGAATCCTTAATCACATAAGAATATATGTGCTTGATCACAAATTTTAATTGAACCAAAAGTGCAGTCCTGTCGTAAACCCTAAACTCCATCAATACTAAAAATAATCTTACCATCACCTTGTAAGAGTTGGACTGATTGACGCTTACAGTTTTATTCCTACTGTCGTGGTGGAGGTCGAATACAGATGTACACAGTTTGTTCAGTTCAGTACAGCTGCGCGATTGTTCGCTACTCTTTTCAATAAAAAAAAGTGACTCGAACGACCAATAAAAACAAGATATGGTTAAGTGTATTCTGAATATTGTTACCTGTCCTCTGATAAGCAGAAAGATAATATAATTAGTCAACAATTAATTAACTCTGTTACACAATATTTAGATTTGTGTCTTAGTATTGTTTACACAATATTTAGATAGTGTCTTGTTAGTATTTTCACATTACACTTGTATTTTTTCTGTATTGCTGTGTCGCACAGGGCTTTCTCCTTCTCGATGTGGAATGACCCTCACCTTGTTCACCTGGTGCTGACCAGTAAATGAATAAATGAATAGCCAAAATGTGGAGCAGGGGTGTTGAGTCCTTTATTAACGATAAGAAGTAAATGTTTCACATGTCTTTCAAAGTACGAAAACGGCTGTGTAAATTTGCTACAATCGGTCACTCACGCAAATATTAAAAGACTCTCTTAACTTTAAATATCTTTTGCTAAGTGTCAATGCTAGCTGCTAACCAATATGTTTTTTACAAGTCTCATGCGTTTCAACGTTGCCTATGTAAGTGTGCCATATGATTTCTCCAACTACAAGGCTCGGCGCGCAATGGCCACCTTTATCAGTATTTTCGTAAAACCAAAGTAGGCACAGTTGTGTAAGCCTGAGTGTTGCCTGGTGATGTCACTAAGTGAGTAATTTGACAAGTTGGTGAGATAAGCGCGCTTATCAGAGAAATGCGTCACGGTCACAGGCAGTTTCCAGAATTAGAGAACAAAGGTACATTACTTCACGTAAAATAAGGGAAATAGTTACGCCAAGATCCCGTGTGCACACTTGCTCACAGATAAGCAAGCAATGACATTATCATTTCTTTGATGAGGATTATTCTAAGATTATATATATCTAGTTTTTAGCTCAGAAATATTCCTGTGGGTAAGTTTTAAGAATCGCCTCCTTGGAGCCATTAGGAGTTAGAAGCATTGAATAATATTGAACATTTCGCTTATTTTTAACTTATAGTTGTGTGAAAAAGTTATATTCTCGTGTATTTAATAAAACTAGACTTAGTTGTAGAGCCACTCTCAAGTATATTAACAACTGCTAGTAATTTAAAATAGCTTTACCAGTGTGCGATGTTTATGTAGTTTCGTTTTATTCAAAAAACTTATTATTTGAAAACTACCTGGCATGTACAAAATTTGCAAGAGAGTAGAGTTTCATTTGGGGCATAAAAGAATTCAAGCGGAAATAGCGTACGTTTCTTTATTCGCTTTCCCGCTTGGAATACATACACAGGCACGCTTTTCACGAGAGGAGCTATTGAAATTTTACGATTAAGGCAAAACAAACAAAGTAAGCACCGCCATGTTTATAAAAGCTCGCGAAGCGCGCTCCTGTTCATGCCAATCTTGCGGTGGGCAACTTGTTGCCGTTGTGAACTTTTGAAGCAAAAGAGAGAAGAATATCGGATCGCTCTGTCGGGGGAGGAGCGTCCGCGCGGGGAGAGCGCCGCCGGCCGGTCGCTCAACTCGACTCATGCACGCCGTCACTCAGTCGCTTTACAGTCGCTGTTGGGAGCGGTGTTGTCGCGCTCCGAATAAGTCCGCGAGCCGTTATGTGTCGTACTTCGGAACAAGTTTGACGGGAAATTAGTAAAGTTTTCCGAGCGCATCCGGCCTCACATAGAGATGTGCGCGTATACAACGTACCTAATGGTGATGATTTAAATCAAGTGACAGTTCTGGAGTGTAATATAAAAATGTTTTCGATGGGATTATTGTCACTGTGTTATGCGGTGTGCTGGATGTGCATGCAAGCGAGAGGTGCATCTCTCACTAGCCGAGTCGCTGAGGCCCCTCAGGAGTGTGAGTGGCAGCGCGTGTCGGGCGCAGCTGGCGAACCCACGCGGGTTCAGCTCGCGTGCTCCCTGCGGACCGCTGCTGGTGCTACTGATCTACTGGCTGGACTGAGTGCCTCTCAGGCTCAGCGTATCACTAGCTTGGATCTACATTGTACTGATGTACTTTTCTTTGAAAGTTCTCTTGACGTTGGTAGGAGAAAAGAAGAAGGAACGGAACTTTTATCACGTTTTCATAACTTGAGAGAATTAAGAATAGAGTCGTGTAAAATTAGATATGTGCCATCTGCTGTTCTTTCACCTCTAAGTGGATTAAGAACTCTAAGCATTCGCACTCATAATACGGACTGGTCTGCAATGTCTATGGAATTCCATAGGGATACATTCCGAGGGCTTACAGACTTACGAAGTTTAGATTTGGGTGATAATAACATATGGATTTTGCCGTCAGAAATATTTTGCCCACTATATAACTTAAAGGAATTAAACGTGACACAAAATAGATTGCAAGATATATCAAATTTGGGATTCTCGGACTGGGGAAATGGACCAACAGCGCCCGGCAAGTCGTGCAACACAGTGCTGGAAACATTAGACATGTCACATAATGAAATAAGTACATTGCCTGATAACGGCCTGTCGAGTTTACGCGCTTTACAGAAGCTGTTCTTGCAGAACAATAGAATATCAAATGTCGCTGATCGAGCCTTTGTGGGATTAAGTGATTTACAAATACTAAACTTGTCCACAAATGCTTTAACCGGATTACCGCCTGAAATGTTTCAATCGTCTCGTGACATAAAACAAATATATTTAAATAACAACTCGCTAAGTGTACTCGCACCTGGACTTCTTGAAGGATTAGATCAATTGCAAATATTAGATTTATCTGTTAATGAACTAACTAGTGAATGGGTTAATAGAGATACATTTTCGGGTTTAGTTCGTCTTATTGTTCTTAATTTATCTCATAATAGAATAACGAAAGTTGATGCACTTTTATTTCAAGATTTATATAATCTCCAATTTTTGAGTTTAGAATTTAATAATGTGGCTCGAATAGCTGATGGTGCATTTTCTAACCTGAAAAATCTACACTCGCTTTCATTGGCTCACAACAATATAATCGAAGTGGACAGCAATCATTTTTCAAATCTATATGTTTTAAATCAGTTATTTCTTGATGGCAACAGAATAACTAAGGTTGATATACGCTCCTTTGAAAATATAACCAAACTTCACGATTTGGGACTTAGTGGGAACCAGTTATCAGAAGTACCGGAAGCTATAAAAACTCTTAGATTCTTGACATCTTTAGACTTGGGTATGAATAGAATAACGAAAGTTACAACTTCACTATTTGAGGGGTTGGATGATTTGTACGGGCTTAGGCTTGTGGGAAACAAAATAGAAAAAATATCAAAAGACACATTTGCTGCTTTACCTTCTCTACAGATACTAAATTTGGCTTCAAATAATATTGATCAGATAGATGATGGAGCCTTTGCTTCAAATATGCAACTAAAAGCAATTGGATTAGATGGCAATAAATTAGTAGATATGAAAGGTATATTTACAAATACACAACCTCTTGTTTGGTTAAATGTTTCCAATAATGAATTGCTTTGGTTCGATTACAGTCACATACCAACGAATCTTGAATGGTTAGATATGCACGAAAATAAAATAGAGAAATTAGAAGATACATATGGTGTTAAAGAATCTTGTAATGTAAAAATGTTAGACGTCAGTAACAATAAGCTAAGAAGTATTGATGAATTTTCATTTCCGAGTAGTATAGAAACTGTTGTATTGAACAATAATCACATAGAAAAAATTAATCCAGGAACGTTCTTACAAAAGTACAATCTGAACAAAGTCATGCTTTATTCAAATAACATTAAGACGCTCGATGTCGGTGCTTTTGCGATATCATCTGTTCCCGAAGATAAAGATTTACCAGAATTCTACATAAGTGAGAATCCATTCGAATGCGACTGTACAATGGACTGGTTACAGAGAATTAACCAATTAAGTGACCTCAGGCAACGCCCTAGAGTAATGGATTTAGAAAGTGTAAGATGCTCTTTAACACATTCGCGTACCAAAATGGATATGCTGTTACTTGAAGTGAAGTCTTCTGAATTTTTATGCGAGTACGATTCACATTGTTTCAACCTGTGCCATTGTTGCGACTTTGACGCCTGTGATTGCAAGATGACATGTCCAGATAAATGCTCTTGTTATCATGATCTCACTTGGAACTCCAACGTTGTCGATTGTTCGAGTGCCGGCTACGATCACGTGCCGGAACAAATACCGATGGACGCGACCGAAATTTACTTGGACGGAAACGATCTCAAAGAATTGGGTAATCACGTATTTATCGGTAAAAAACGGCTGCAAGTTTTATATCTAAACAACAGCAACATCAATATAATACAAAATAGAACGTTTAACGGCATCGAATCACTCAGAGTGCTTCACTTGGAAAATAACAACTTAGAGATACTGAGAAACACACAATTTACGAGGCTCCAAAATCTCAATGAGCTTTATTTGCAAGACAATAAAATTAAGATAATAGAGAATGACACATTTAATTACTTGTCGTCGCTGGAATTCTTAGACCTCGATAACAACGGTTACGTCGACTACATGCCGTGGAGAGTCATTACCGACAATAATCCACGAACGCGTGTGTCTGTAGAGGGGAATAACTGGATATGCGACTGTAAAGATGTATCTCAGTTAAATCAATGGCTAATAAAAAAATCTAAAGATACCGAGAACATGATGTGCTACTTTGCGCACGGGCAGCCAATGAATAAAACCATCGCAACCGTTGCTAAGGAATGTAAAACAGAGACCACTACAGAGGAGACCGGTACCGAGACTCTGAAGCGATTGTTCATCGAATCGAATGACGGTGTCGAAAATTATATTCCATATATCGCAGTGGTAATAATTATAGTAATCATACTGTTACTGATGTGCGCTCTACTTTTCATGTTCCGGGAAGATTTTAAACTATGGATGCATTCAAAATATGGCGTCAGAGTTTTCAGTTCGACTTCTAAAGATATGAATGATAATAAAAACAAACGATTTGACGCCTTCTTCGTGTACAACCCACGGGACGAAGATTTTGTGACACGCGCGGTTAGTGCCGAGCTCGAAAATACGGGGCACTCGTTATGCTTGCAACATAGAGATTTGCAGTTAATTGAAAGACGTTCGGGTGATAGCTTAGTGAGTGCATCGGAAAGTTCTAAACGACTTGTGATAGTGTTATCTATAAACTTTTTACAACAAGAATGGTATGCACCCGAGTCGAAAGCTGCAGTCCAAAGTGCTATCAATTCAGTGAACGTTAGGCATAGGCGTCAAAAAATCGTATTTCTCGTGACGACGGACTTGAGTGCCATAAACATTGATCCGGACTTAAAAGTTTTGCTCAAAACGTGTACAGTGATTGTGTGGGGTGAAAGAAACTGTTGGGAAAAGCTAAATTTTCGGTTACCCGATGTGGACGTGACATTGCCCAATCGGACGCTTCACAATGCTAATAACGTGAAAACTGGTAATAGAGAGGGGTTCGGTAGACACGGCAACTTACGGTACACGGCACCACCTACGTCTCACGACCCGTGGTACAAGTATGGAATGGCGCCGCCTATTCTAATGATGTCCAGTCCTATGCATTCGACGAGTGCCAGCGCCGAGGTGTCCGCGCGGAGCACTGAAGACGAGACTTGTTCGGTAGCGAGCAGCGAAGGTCGCCCGGACGACCGTATACCGCATCACCATAGCTACGTATCAATAGATAACCACCAGTGCGAGGAGCGGCCCCTTAGACCGGCCCAACAAATCCCAATGTCAAACACGAGGCCCACTAATGTAAGAAAGACATACTTTGTTTAAATATCGAATGAAATTATATCCTTTGTACATATTAATAGTAGATTAGAGTCGAGTGCAAGGTGCAACTAACGCATGCTATAGACGGCTATACCATGTCGAACTGTTAAAAGAAATTTCGGTCTAAGTTGGTGCTGCATAATATAATAATATGTTAATGTCAAATTGTAAATATTGAAAATACTAGTACTCTAAGTACCGTTGACCATATAATGATAATAGTGGTAATATTGGTATGTAATAATTTCAAATGCATTTATTATTAAATGTACCTGTTTGATAATAAGTCGTATACCTACATCAGCTTAAATGTATGTACATATAAAAATATTGGTCGATGACAATTCGTACAAAATTGCACTGAATCGCTGTCCCACTAGGTTTATTAATGTATACTTATAAAATGCAAAAGCTTCGTGTAATCGATCCACAAGATTAAGATTTAAATCACTCTTTACATAGTTTATCACTGAATACCTTATTACTCATACATTCCTACTTTGTTCACGATTGTAGAATAAAACTGTCATAGTAAGGTTCCTCATTAAATTAATTCCTGTAGTGACGGGAAATGTGTTTTTGTGATAACGTTAGGTACTTATGTTGATAACGATATAAAGTGAGATGTGTAATATATTACAACTCTGTAAGTATGAATGTAAATAAATAATGATAAAGCTGTCGAAGAACTGAATTGTACCCTAGTCAATTGTAAATAGCTATCTCTAAGTATAAGTATATAATTTGTGATGTAATTTTTAGCTAGAATACAAACAAAAAACGTATTTATTACGCTTCCAAACGCAGAGTATGAATAAATTAATATTTTTGTCTACTAATCCGATTTTTATTACCTTGCAAACTCCCAGAACACTATTTGATTGTAATTAATAAAAATAATAATAACGTAATCATTAAATGAACAAATTTTGTACATGAGTTAACAGAAAATAATTAAAACATTACGTTTTTGTTGCTTTGAAAAGAATTTAAAATCATTTATACATTTACAAAGTTGAATTATCCCTATTACACAGCATTACATTATTTTAACTATGAATATCCTATTTATTAATTTTTCTTACTTTAAAGTCTTTTCTTTCTTTTTTTAATTTTTCTTTCTTTGTGTCTTTCTTTAACGTTGAAAGTAGTTTCGATACACATATTGATTAACACAACGCAGGCATTTTCGTTTATTATCACATCACTAGTTATTAACTTTATTGCAACGGGCAACGGGCAATCGTTGTCGGGACAGTGGGAGTGGATAGGAACCTTTCATAGACACAATCAATTTACTGAATCGCTTTATTCACCCATCCACATTCGATTGTATAAATATTTATTTTATCTAAATTGATCGAGCGTGATAAGATCACGGCGTGGTCGAAGGGTTTTAATTTTAAAACGCGGCCGCGACACTGCGCTCGCGCCGTGCGCCCGCCGCGGAACAATAAATCATCGTCGGAGCGCGCGGGGATGAATAAACACCGGTTTAATTGCCTCTTGATTGCACTACACTGTCTCATCGTGTTTGTGAGGTGGTACAAACACCAAATGATTTCGCCGTTACGAAGAACAATGTATCATAGTCATACCGTTTCAACATTATGACACGAGCAAATTCATTGAGCTCGTGATTGGTGTCTGACAAACTTATTATCGTTACTGTAAGAGCAAGCTACCTGACAATGCTTATTACGAAAACATTTTTTATGTGTTAATTGTATTGTGGATCAGTATAGTATAGTAGGTCAGTGGGTACATAGTTTTTTAATGGTTACATATTGGGAAATTATTGTAACTAATGCAATGGTTTGCAGTTGGTTTTAACAACGCACTCGTTGGGTCACCAGGAAAACATGTCGGTATTAATCAACTGTGTCACGAAAACATTAAAACAAAATACCAAGTCGATCGAAATGATTGTTACATATTTAATCAAATGTATAATTTGATGATCACATCAATGTGTCACATTCATACATCATTCGTTATGTACTCTTCGCAATATTTTAAAGACTAAAGAAACTCTCAATGCAATGAAAAGTATTATAGTAACGATTAAAGGTTATTTAGCAACACACTTCCTTTGTAATGTAATACGGCGAATAGCTTAATCGTGTAGCGTAACACTATCCAGATAAATAGTTGGACATTGAGTGTTGTTTGCATTCTTCGTAGGTTTTTAATCGTGTCCACCGGTCGGCGCTGTTGCGCGCGCGGTCCATCCATTCGCGCCAACACTTTTCCTACCCATCCACTCATCACCTTTTTTCCAGTGCAACACGATACCCGATCGTTTATAGACGACACACCATCCCAAACCTGTTCTAAATGGACGTGAGACATCGAGAGCTTCGGTGGAAAATATTCGAACTCGAGGTGACAAATGATTACGTGTCCGGGTGAGGACAAAAAGCGGAATGGCTCGATTAGTTATGTCGCCGGGAGGCGTAGGTTGCCTCGAAACAATAGATTGGTTCTGCTTTATGATTCTATAAACCTTTATGTCCCTATAAACGGCCTTTTAGCTTTTGGTCAAAGTCGAGATTGTGATGTTATCGGAGCCGGGACAGGTTTATTACGAAAGTGTTGATGGCAGCTCTTATGAAAATGGCATAGTAAAATTTTACTGGCTTCTTGCATATTTTGCTAGTTCATCATAGGAAATGAACCAATCGAGATTCTTTATATTTCCACGGCTCAGTTTTATTGCTCCCGCCTTAAACATTAGTTACTTTACATAAGCCAGTTTATTACATAAATAATCGTCATGTTTTCGTCGTAAATCTCCACACCTTTAATTCTCATTCCAGCTTTCTATAAAACAATTTACATTTACATGGGACAAAATTTACATCTACCCAGTAATGATTGTTACAAAAGGTAACGTTGAGAAAATAAGTGGGAGAATATGTAGGTATTGATGAAATCTTTAGTTTATTTTTTTTAAATACATATATCATAGTTTAGGTTTTGACTATGAAACAACAAAATAAGTAAACCCGTTAATTAAAAAGGGAATGAAATTCCTCTTAACCGCAGCACATAGCTTCTCATTCCTAAAACGATCAAAACTCGTAATGACAAATGCCCAGAGTTTACAAAATCGAAAATGTTTCTATGGGAATCGATGGTAGGTAATTTTATAACAGAGACCCTCTACAAACTTAGACACTTGTTTCTCCGACGCGGAGTAGTTAGATAAGCGGCGGAATGCAAATATACAATAAAGCAGAGCACAATAGAAACACAGAGATGATTTTACTGCCATCTAAATTAAATTTAAGTAACGCCGCAATTTAATTTCACACATTATTCTGTGGTATTACGATGTCATTACTTACTAGTTATTTTTATGAAAAAAAAAATATATATGGCGTCCACTAAGTAGACGTTTAAAAGCATTTGTCAAAATGTAATTTTTTATGTTATGAATTTTTTAAACTAATTAGCTGGTTTTGACTGCCTCGTTGGTCGTGTTGGTTGCGAGTGCGACTGCCGAACGGGAGGTCCTGGGTTCGATTCCCGGGTTGGACACTACTAAAAATTTTCTAATTTAGATTTTCTAGTAGTGGCTCGAAGTCTGGATAAGTGCCCGGTATATGGCAA
>DWFO01001506.1:0-15668 GCA_018246595.1 Mimoniades nurscia nurscia | reverse complement strand
AACCCCATGTAATGTAAATGATTCCTTATTGTTTGTGCACTCACATCGAACATCTCCGCAAAATGATTTGTCGGTTTAAAACCATTTATTTCGTACTCCCGTCTCATAAATTCCCTGTCATTATTGGAGAGAGCAGGGCGGCGACCACTTCTTCTGCGATCTAACAAACTTCCTTCTTCTCCTTCTCGACGAATCCAAAACCGGACACTACGTCTCTAAAATTAGAAATTACTTCCTACATTTTTATACTGACTGATATTAAAAGAAATAAGCTAAATTCAAAAGTAAAATAACATTACTTACCGATATATTTAAATTCCTCGAAATCGTACTAATATTGAATCCCTCATTAAATTGGGCTATTATTTGCGCCCTTTCCGCAGTGGTCAAGTTCGCAGGCATTGAGGATTATTTTGAATTTGTTTGCAAAATAACGCGGAAAATATAGGTATCGATTTTGCCGAGGACAATAATTATGCATTTATTTGACAAAATGTCAATTGAAATAATTTTTGTTTCTCTTGTTCAGAACATTTAAATTTTCTTTGCATAAATTAATGCCTTATCCATTTATAACAAAGATGAAATTGTCTTGCACTAATATGTGACCTATGACGTTTTCTTATCAATTAGGTTTAACGTCATTATTATGCATCTCTTTCAGTGATATTTACTATGAACTTTGATGTAATTTTTGATGACTAGGAAACGAAATCAAAACTGGTACACCACTTTCTTGGCCCACTGTACATACATATATAAAATTCGTTCGAGGTATAAAATCCTTAGAAAAATACTTAGAAAGCCTATATATCTGCGACTAAAATTGACAGTAGAAAATTGAAATAAAACTAATGTTAACCTTGAATGGTAAAACTCAATACGTTCCAGATTTCGGCGTTGCCTCCGTCCCTGATGCTGATGAGCACCGGCATCATATTCGCGTGCATCGTGTCGCGCGCGCTCGTCACCAGCCTCAGCGCGGTGCGCAGCAACCTCAACATGAAGGAGAAGATCTTCGTGGGACTCGCTTGGATGGCTAAGGCCACAGTGCAGGTACGTGACCAAAGTAAAATTGACTTAAAATAGTTACCACAGTAATAGTAAAACGTAATCTTACGCCTGTAATCCCTGGAGAGGTAGACTGAGGAGTACAGTCCACGTTTCACCAGCTCTATTAGTGTCACGGAGTCTGGATTTGTGCTTGGTGCATGGCAACAGGCTCAACCCCTATTCCATTGGAGAACGCAAATATTCCTGTTGGAACGTGAGCGTGCGCTACACTCCTCTGTCTACCTCTTTGGGGTTACAGGCGTGATGTTACTTTTTTTGTTATAGTAAATAATTATTTAACATGTTTCGTTAAACTCAATATACCCATTGGTTCATTTTCGAAGTCAACATTTAGATGCTTTAGTCCTGGGATGTGTTCGTAGGCCGCGTTGGCGCCGGTGGCGCTGGACGAGGTCCGCCAGATGGCCACACCCGAGAATCCTATGACCGAGTGGTTGGGGCACGCCGAGATAGTGATCACGCTGTGCATCATGTCCATCGTGGTCACGGCGCCGCTGGGCGCCATCGTCATCACCATCACGGGCCCGCGGCTGCTGTCCAAGACCACCAAGCCACCTGTGCTTGAAGGTAAGCCGTGCTGAATTTTACATTATTATATTCATGCATGAAGATATTACTGAATATAAAAAAGTACGACTTATTTGACATTATGTGCGGTCTGCACTACCTCGTTAAAATTCTGAATTGATGATATAATTATCATTATATTACTAATTATTGACATAGTCCATAGACGCAATGACATACATATATTGTAATATCGCTGAATCCTATGCAAAAAATCAGTTAAACAATGAAAGCCAAATTACAGTTCTCCCAACTTTAGTGTTAAAAGTAGTAATAGAAATTAATAATTCTCTTAAGGTTTTAAATCTCCTATTTCGACAATCAACCTACATTATTGAAATTCCATTTATAACATCTTGAGAATTATATAGTTGCATATCAGATTAAACAATTTAGAAGTACTTGTTATTCTTGTTAATTTTCCTTTCAAAATTCATAAACATGGCATCACCCTTATAATTTCCGAAGAGGTAGAAGTGTAGTACCAGTTACGTTTAGGTCACCCTATGGAATAGGTTGTGGTACACGACCCGGAATTTGAACCCGCGATCTCTCATCTCTCGATCGGCAATTGCGCGTGCTACCAACACGACCAACGACGCAATCAAAATTAATAAATGCAACAAATAGATCTATATTTCAAAATTAACTTCCTTCTTCGATTTATATTATTTTTACGATAAACGCAGTAGGCATAAATAACTGCAATATTTTCGTGAAAAATATTTTTATTTAGAAAATCGTAACGAAAGTTATACATTTTTGAAAAAACTAACATTCAGTGATAAGAGAATTGATCGGGTGGGTTTTTACGAGGGTCATACCCGGGCCCAGTGTTCTGCGATGGGTAGAAAAAGTTATTATCGGGACCCGCATTATGTTGTGTGGGAAAAGAATTAGGAGTTTTCCATTCGTGAGAGGGATATCCAGAATATGAATTATTGTTAGAGGAATATTGGCCGGCCGGGGCATTAAAATATTGAGGATTTGGTAATCCTGAATTAAATGAACTTTGTCCGTGACTTTGAGAACTCGTACCATTAGCATTATAAGGAATATTATTGTAGGGAGGACGCTGAGGTACCGGTGTCGGGCCAGTATTGTAATTTGGGTTATAAGGAGGATTATAATTTGGGTTATAAGAAGATCCACTTTGAGAATTAAAAGGCGGAGCACTTGGCAAGTTATAAGTGGACCGTGAACTGTTATTATAAAAGTTATTAACAGGATAATAACCCGGACGTGTATTATTTGTTGGCCCTGGGTAATATGGCCTACCAGCAGGTTGAGGATAATTCGAATTGACAGCAATATTTGTCGCTCCTGGATAGGAAGGATTGTTTGTGTGTGAAGGATAATTGGGATTCATTCCGTTGTTGCTCCCTCCTGGATAAGAAGGTCGACCAGTTGGTTGATAATATGTGGAGTTGGCGCCAGTGTTTCTCGCTCCTGGATACATAGGATGATTTGTTGATGGAGGATAGGTGTGGTGCATCACATTTGTAGCTCCCGGATACATCGGTCGACTCGATGGTGGAGGATAGCCAGGGTTCACACCGTTGTTCGTTGCTCCAGGATAGAAAGGCTGAGCTGTCGGTTGAGGATAACTAGGATTCAAACCATTATTCGTTGTTCCCGGGTACCCTGGTCGATTTGGCTGAGGGTAACTAGGGTGGGTTTGATTTGTTGCTCCTGGATGAAATGGTTTATTCGTTGGTCGAGGATTATACGGATTTGCCGTATTGTTAGTATTATAGTAATACATACCATTGTTAGTCCCACTTGGGTTTACAGGATAATTATTGAATTGAGAATGATACTGGTTTGCACCAGGATATTGATTTTGTCCAGTTGTTGAAAAATTGGAACTACCAGGCAGCGAAAAATTATTTTGATTACTGTATGGGTATGAGCCCGTCGTATTAAATCTATTTGAGGATTGTCCATACGGATATGTATTTGTTGAATTATTAAAGCTTTGAGTTCCGTAACTTCCGTAAGACGATTTTGTTGGCAATGTAGGATACAGATGATATTGGCCAGAATTGATCTGTCGAAGGGCTCTCTTCTGATTCAAGGGTTGCTCGATATTCGTACGCCTTTCTTCGTAACTGCGTCGCTTTCGTTTCCAAAATGGGAAAAGAGCACTTTCAAAATCTTGGCCATCTTCATCTTCCTCAAATGTATTAGTGTTATTGGTTACAAATTTAACGTGCTTATTCGCGGACTCTTCTGTTACGTCACCAAGTGGTACGGGTGGATCTAAGTTGAGTAACACATTACGCTGCTCATTACCCGATTTATCTTTCACATAACTTCTAGAATAGCCCGTTTGGCACAAAACGGCGAACACGTAAAGAAAAACCACAAAATACACCGTACGTGAAGCAGACATTGCGATAACTGCAAGAGAAACCCTCTGAATATACGAAAATAATATTTATCATGTACATACCTTGACCTTTTATCAGCTAATGTTTACCAAGAACTTAATTGCGTACACGAGATATGTACTACTACGTCGCGTCGCTTGATATATTGTATATAATTTTTTTGAACAAAATAAAACCAAATGGTCTGCGATTCTTGTCTGCCAGTGCCATCCACGGGTCTTTGTCGCAACAGCAGAAGGTATAGGGTGTATTACATCACGTTGTTAGAATGCAAATTGGCGGAAGTTGTTTCATCATATTTCGTCCTATTTCTATTTTGCAGATGCCTTGTGATAATTCGATTGACATCATTTTGCGGTTATCATATAAAATGTACCTATATGAATTACGTAATTAATTACGAAAATGGTTTTTTTTAATGTTACTAAACTAAATTGATGTAATTTAAATAATATAGCTATTTATATTCAACCCAAAATTAAAACAACATAAACCATAATAACCTTGGAAACTTATTATAAGTTCAATTAAATAATAATTTTAGATGTCTATGAAAGTTTACAATCTATTTTTTGTCCAGAATCTAATCATTTAGCACACAGATAATCATCATCCATTAATCCTTTAATTGTTTCACTATTGGTCACAAGTCTCCTCTCAGCATGGTAAGGGTCAGAGCTTTAGTCTGTCACTGAGTATAGTCTTTAGTTGGGCCACTTAGCACATGCAGATACGATAATAAATATGTTCGTTATAGGTTGGCGTAGATCACACCGTCCGTCCATTCGTGATATATCCATCATTGACGAAGAGGAGATAGCAGAGCGGGACGCAGAAGCCGAGCTGGCGGAGCAGTCCGCGGACAGCTCCGCGCCAGCGCCCGCGCCGGCGCCGTCGCCTGCCGCCCACAGCACGCCGGCGCCCATCACGGTCCAGCCCAACCACCGCGCGTGACCGCCGACACCTTAGCTCTCGACGCCGTCCACTCTATTCTTAAACATCCACATTAGCATTTTATACGTAGTCACTAGTCTGCTCCAGCTAACTGCTGGACGATTGCTTCTCCAAAATCTCCATTTCCAATCCATCCATCTCCAAGAACAGACATCTGCTGGACCGCGTCTCACACTACGCTTTGTGTGCATATTGTATTATAAAACGTAAGCAGGTAACTGCGGCCTTAACACTAAAATTGTATTCAGAGCTGGTTGAATACAGGGCGCGTCTATTTCTGATGTTAAATACAAATTATAACAAATATCTGAGAACCATTAACGTCATAACACTCATAACTTTATAGTTCTGTTGGGCATCTTGGCGCTCAATCAGTAAACAGTCTATTATAATATATTATATAAGTAGGTACTTACATCAGTTATATACCTGTACAGTGCCGCAGTCTACTTAGATACATACAAGTACTTAATTTTGCGGAATGTTTACAGTATTTAGAATATGTATCAAAATCGTTACTTTAGCGTAAAGTCAAAGAAACAGTAATATACGTGTATTAACGAAAATAATAGCTACTTAAAATACGCAATTATTTATACAAATTGCAGTAACGCAATTTAAAATCCGAACTTAATGCGAACCACGGCATGCTTCTTTGTTGGTACTTAAACCTACAAATTATTTATTAGCAATAATTAATTTTTAAAATCATATGTAGCGTTTGAGATGCATCGGCGTCATACACATATACATATACATAGTATAATTTTAATCATTGTGATAAATATGTATACCTTACGTTAACTTTATTAATAGTTAGCCTCGCGTTTCTTTTAGTTTTACTGTTACCAGAAACTGAAGTATTAAAAACGTATTTAATTATATTAATAAAATATTTATGTGTATAGATAAATTAGCTCTTAGGAAATATTAGTGCCTTAGTTTTAATATAAAATAAAAACTATTGATTGAAATTTAAATATGTAATGTATAATATAGTGAGTCATGCGATTTTACGTTTCGTTTTATGTATAGACAATTGCTGAATTTGTAAAATAAATAATTGATTAGTTATTAAGTAATAATTTGTTTCCCAGTGTCTTTGTTAATCAGGAAGAATTAAAATGTATAATTAGTATAGTTAATTAGTTTAAAATTCCTACCTACTGAAGTATTATGTAACACATATATTTTGTCGACGGTTTTGTTTAAAGCCTTAGTTACGTATTTTTAAACGATATACTTAATATGTTATATGAAAACACGGTATAAAGTGATGCTCGTGAGGCTTGAAATAAAAAAATTGGAAAGCAATAAAAATTAATAACTCGTCAACTTGTCAATTGTTTAATTTATTATTCCATATTCCATATTATGATGTGATCTCTGTGAAAGTTACTTGTAACAAAAAACACGGGGATTTCTTTGCGTAATTCAGATATTTTTTTAAATAAAGAACCATATAACGGTTGTGTTGAGGCGAATTTTCATTTAGGAATATTTTTTTTCCATTTTATATTACATTTTGCATTGAATAGACATAATTAGTAAATAAAAAATATCAAATATTTTTGTAATGCTAGAATTACTGTGAAATATGCGAAAATTGGCTTCGAAGCGTATTGCTATTCCTTTTTCAAAGGCAAAGATTTGGATGAAAAAAAACACAGTTTCGTAGTTCATAATGCTCGTTTACTTAATCTATGACTAGATGGTAGGGTAACTTAAGCAGCATCTACAGAAATATTCAATGTACATTGGAACGCACATACATACGTAAATGAAAATTATAACATCTTTACACATACATATACCTACACATGTTCCTGTTAGCGACATTACAAATTATGGAATATTTGTATAATTTAAAAATATTTTTGAAATACACTATACCTAAATGTTAATCGTGTGCTATTGGTATCGAAGAAGTTATAATACGCAACTTTAACGTAACATAATAAATTCATGAAAATTAGTATGTCTAATAGCCAATGCCTGTGCAATATACCTCATGATATATCAATAATATGACAATGTAATAATAACTATATATGAAATATACATTGGATACAGGAATAATCTTGGTAAGGTTTGCATTATATTCGGGAGAATAATTTTTATTTTACTACATAACTTCCCCTATAGGAATTTTAATACGCAATCGGCAAATTAACTGAGATGACACGACCGTAGCATAAAAGGCTATGCAGATTATAATTACATTTAGACAATGTATATCTTATAATTACAGAATTTAAACTAATACTAAAATAAAGGTTAACTTTACAAAGAATAAACTACTTAAATTTTTGCTGAAAGCTTACGTACCTTTGTGCGAAAATGACGAAATAAAGTGAAATTTATATATTTTTTTTCAATTTTCAACATCATATGCAAAATTAGTGCAGAAATATATTACGTAAATATAACAAATCATGTGTAACTTATCGACATATGCAATTTTGTCCCACGCTAAAAATACGTGTAGGTACACTGATATAGTTCAAATGCGTCAAAAGAAGTACAATAACAAGAAGCTACATGGCTTTTTTATACTTGGTGTATTTCTAGGTTAAGACTAGTATTTTTCGTAATTGGAAACTCAACTGCTCTAGAGCTGGCACCGATCTGTAGTGTCCTTACAATATACAAGTGTTATCTATATAAAGGATGTCTGTTTGACACTCCAGTTAAACCGATTATATAAGTCGATGACACTTAATATGTACACTACACATACAAATAAATGCTTGTCTCTACAACGCAACAATTGCATTAAGTCAAATTGAAAGCATTTTTAAATGCGTAACTGTCAAAGGGCTTAAAGAATTGTATGTTCTACGTATATAATCAAACTTGTTTTGGGCCCGACGTGGAGATTTTGAGGTGTGCGCGCTCATCCGTGCTTATGGTCCGCGACAGGAATGTCGAGGACGTGCGGCCGGACGACGCCGTGCCGTTCTTCAGCGGGTCCGGTTTCTCCAGCCCTGTTGTATATTAGTGCGAGTTAATGATGATTCTACACGCTCTAAACATTGTGACGTAAGCGGCATGCGATGACACACTGACAATATTGTGCTGTAAATATTTGTTAAGTACGCCTCACATTACACTACAACATGCAGAAATCAACTCCGCACTTGTGAGTAAAGAGCTCCCCCCTTCCCCCCCCATTCGGGCACCTGACTCCGCCTACCAATGCCCACAGCTCTCACCATCGCCGCTACAGTAACCGGCTAAAGCTGCATCATAACGAGGTTCCTAGTTAACTTCTGCGAGTTATAACCGTCATTGGCCTTGTGAAATTCGCTTACCATATTTACCATTTCATTATCAAATGTATGTATATATGATATAAAAGCGCAGCGCACTACACGGAAGATCGCACGACATGAAAATAGTATCGCTTTTAGTGGTTTAATAACGCTAGAGTGATAGTTATCGACATTATTCACCGCGTATCAGACGAAGCGATATGAGTGGCAGCGTGACTGATATTTCTCTATAATTATGATTATAGTTACATTATCAAGCGAGCTAGTGAACATCAAGTACAATCACTACTAAGATGGCGTTACTACGTGGCATTAAAAACAAACGAGTGAACACGAGAATCTGCAGCTCAACAAGAAATTAGAAGCGATTTGTAAATTATTCACTTCTAGTGAGTTTAACAGCTACGGTATTAAAGTGAGGTAATAAGAAAGTCAGTGACGCTTAGGTATCAATAAAATATTAATATGTACTTGGATCTAACGGCGTCCGAGATAAACCTGTGAAAAGATAATTGTTATAGCTACTTGTACGCAGAACTTTGCTATTACAAACCTGCAATTAATACCTACATGCAATTTTCTTAAACATTACATGAAGCCTGGAATACTCCCACATTTCGTCATTTAGTTTACGTCCCACTATGGTATATAGATGGTGAGCGTATTGCCATTCACCGGGCACAAATTCAAAATTTATGCCACTACTAATTTTTTTTATAAAAAATTCTAAGTTAGAAAACCCAAGAGCACCCGATCCGAGATTAGAACCCAGGATCTCTCGATCGACAGTCGCGCTTGGAACCACTCGACAAATGAGACAATCAAACATACAAAGTTGTGTAAATTTTGTTACAACATAAACACGTGATTCTTTTCTATGAATCAGTACTAATTTTAATATCAGTTTAATTAATAATACTATTTCATACATGTACCTCCTTGGTTTTATCTGTAACATTTCGTAGTAATGTCTTGAATTCCCACAATCCTTATTTTTATCTTTTACACGTCATATATACACGATTGTTTATTATATGCAAGTATAATATATAATATGTATGTATGCCTTTATATTTGTGCTACATGTATACTTTGAAATTTACTTAGACTTTTATAATGAATAGTAAAATATCTTAATTTACAATGTAAGGCGAAAAGAATGTCAGTCTACAGAAACCTCATCAAAAATGTAAAATGTAAAAAAATAAAATGTCGGATGTCATCGGAATGAATACTATAAATGTTTCATGTTAAAATGTTCTTACCTAATCGTTTCCTGATCAGATAATACACCTTCGGCTTCACAACGAGGATGAGAAATATTAAGACGCCCTGTAATTCGTTGATGAGGTCAACGACGTTCCACAGCCACGGCGGTTGCTGGAACATGGTGGACAGCAGCTCCGAGATCCAACCGGCGCCCATCACTACCCATAGCTTTCCAGTCAGAATGTACCTGCGAACCGTTTTCTTTATTATTTCGTTATTCCGCCGGATATTTTATGGACTCTACAGACAGTACTGAGTGCCAATTATCTATCCTCACAGAGCTGACGTGCTTCAACAGATATGACGAGCTAAACGTAACGCTACGCTCGTAATCCCCCAAAGGGGTTGGCAGAGGAGTGTAGTACACTCCCGCGTCTCACCAGTTACGTTTACGCCCACTATGGATAAGTGGTGGGCCTATTGCCATACACCGAGCACATATCCAGACTCCGAGCTACTACTAGAAAATCTAAATCAGAAATTTTTTTTAGTGTCCGATCCGGGAATTGAACCCACGACCTCCCGATTGGCAGTCGCACGTGCAACCAACACGACCAACGAAACAGTCAAGAAATAAAATTGTTTTATATTAGACGTATATTAAAACAAGTGCTGCTTTTAATTCCTCGACACTAATACATCAAAAAACTACGTTATCTTCTCTGGTTCAGAGATACTGGATTTGATGTTAGGTCGGCCAATGTGTTATTGGGATTAGTATGAAATGCACAGCGGCAGCTGAAAGTTTGGATCTGAAACCGCTCTATGGCAATATACTTACCCGCTTATTCCATATGACGCATAACATGAATGATGTAAAGGTACTATACTTTTCCTACTACTTCGGGGAAATATAAGCGTAATGTTACTATTAGTTCCTCTATAGAAATACACTTGAATCTACCCTACTTTTTCACGTGTTAATTGGACACAAGTATGATTCGATTACGGGTTTCAACTCCGGCATATCGATCGTGCGTGATGCGTTTCAGCGGGCGGCTTTTGTTTATTTTTACCGGAACGAAGCTGTCCATGGGCGTGCGTTACATTGAACAGTGCTACCGAGATTTTAGAGAAGCCAACTACGATATTAATATCCTCTCAGTGGTACACTTACGTTATCATTAAAATAATGTTCTATATAAAGAACACAGACGCGAAAAAATTAAATCTACCAGCACGTACGAGTCACACAAGATAGGGGAATTTGATAGATAATAACGATTTTATTCAAAGCTTAAGAAGTTTAGGTCAACGTGCAAAGTAGTATCGAAATTATCAAGGCACAAAAATATCACTCGATGTTACGGTGATGGAAAACTCACGAAACCGTACACCTAAGACTTGTCCATGCTGCTCTGTAAGTCTGCTAACGTGCTCTTCTCGAGCATGACAGAGAAGCGTCAAGGCCACTCAACGCTTCTCATTCTAGAAAGAGATATGTGTCCAACAGTGAACCGGGAAGATAAAGGGTGATAATAATGAAAACGGTACGAACTTGGCTCTGTCTATACGGAAGCGTCGCTTGGCGCGGTCACCCACGGAGCCCGCCTGCAGCCGGTGCACTTCCGACTTGATCTGCGCACAGTGCCGCGCAGTCAGCAGCCACAGCACGAAGTTGGAACACGTGAACACGCCCATGGGCACCACGAACAGTATGTAGTGCGGCCAATCGGACCGAGTATTCTGAACTGAGAACGATAAACACTTTTAATTCATTCACACTTCTCTATATGTACTTCATCTCTGATGACATATGTTCTGTCAGTATACATATATACAGACAGCGTGACGGACTCTATAGTTAATACTATCTTTAACCCCGTTAATTCTGGGAAGAGATCATTTTCAAACAGTGCAATAATAAAAGGATTGATGAAATGAATGACCATCTCAGCGCCATCTAATTAAGTCAAGTGCTTAGTATTTCTAATAGAAATGGATTATTCATCATCATCAAGCTATTGCAACCCACAGCTGGACGTGGGCCTTCCGCGAGGTTCATTATTTCCATAATCTCTTTAATTAGAATTTTATCACATTTTACAGCATTGGGTCTCTTCTGCAATTGCAAGAATTCTAAAGCGTACTTGTACCACATTGTTCCAGTGCAGACTAGCGGAAATACAACTTAGTGTTCAAAACGTGTGTCGGACGTTTCAAAATGCGTTCGAGTATAGTAGTAAACGGTAAGAAATGGGAATGACCACTGAACATGCGCTTCCAACCAAGTGTTGATCGCGGCAGTGTTTGTTTAACGTCATATAACGCATATCATTAGTGATCGGCAAACCTATCACTTTGGAAATTGTTAAGATAACTCAATTTATTTACTAAATATAATATTTATGTATATATTTAAGAAATTAAACATTTAAACAATTAAAAGTAAACATTTGTCAAAGATAAATCATTATAAAAGTTAATAAATATACTTACTGGTTCCAAACCAGCAAACTCCGGAACCGATATTGGAGTCGAGGTAACTGGACACTGGGTACAGGTCGAGGAGGTACGTGGTGGCGGTTAGCACTATGGTAATGCTCCAAGCGTACAGCGAATACCAGATGAATCTGCGCCGCTCCGTTGAAGTCTTGCGCAGCGGTTGCACTGTGCGGACACTCCTACAAACATAGAGTATTTGCATATAGTAACTGTCTTGGAATAACACGTAGCCATCTGATCATAAAGGACCTGATGCCCGTGATATGGCGACCAAATAATGGTTGTTGAACCAAAAATTGCTACGCAATCCAAAAATTTAATAAAACGCACACAGTATTGTAATAATTGTTGAACATAAAGTAATTTCTATTAATTAAACTCCTACATCGACTTGTAAGTTAATATAGTTCATTGAAGAAGACATCTTCGGAAAAGGAGACAACAGTTTGACAAACGTAGCGTAGGACACTCTCCTCCTAGATGGAATGACGATATCAGCTAAGTGGCTAGCAGCGGTTGGATGCGAACAGCTGAAGATCGAGCTCAGTGGCTTGCTATTACGGAGGCCCGTGTCCAACAGTGGACCGAAACAAACTAATGTTGAAACACCGAAAGTAATTTTAATTTACAACACCCCTAATTACGTATGTGTGGTCACCGCGTGTCTGCCATATACGTTAAACCTCGTCGATGACCGTCGAACAGTAATAATAGGCAACGACAAGGTTTAACAACTGTTGCCTGACATAATAACTAGTCTTTATCAGAATTTGACTTAACCCTTCTCAATTCTGAGACTAGAGCCGTAACCAACAGTGGAACAATAAAAGAGTCGATGATAATAAAGTCTAGATTCCTGAAAACTAAAATTTTGCAAAGCGCGCTCAGCCAACCAGAGCTGACCAAGTCGAAAGATATTAATCTTAGCAGACCATTTCCGCCATGACTTTTAGCGCTTCAAATAGAGTGTACATTTTTATTTTCTTATATGAAAATTTACGTTATTTTCCTGTGCGTTTAACAGCTTGTTACATCAAGCATTAAGTTAGTAGGAATTCCATGCTGATTTTATTAGTAATAAAACCAAACAATGAAAAAATTTGAGCAGACATTGAACACCAAGGCGCTCGAGTGATCGTACAAGTAACTATAATATATACATCTTATCGTCATAATATGTGAACAGATATAGCAAGATATATTATTACACATATATATTTATGCTATAATATACAATATTATGATATACTTACCGTCTGTGGGAGTTAATATAATACATATATATTATAGCGAACTATATTTATATAAAAAAAAAGTAACTCATCAATCAAACTTTTTCTAAATTTTTAAATATTTTTGTATTCATATCATCTACAAGGTAATCCGTCGTCTACAGCCTCGTAGTGTTGGTTGCAAGCGTGACTGCCTATCGAGAGTTCCTGGGTTCGGGCACTAATAGATTTTTTAATTTAGATAGTCTAATCGTGACTGGGAATCTGGATATGTGCCCGGCGTAAGGCAATGGGCTCAGCACCTCGTCCATAGTGGGACGCTAAACGTAGCTGATGAAACGTGGAAACACACTTCTGCCTACCCTATTTGGGATTACGAGTTTAGCGTTACGTTTAGCTCGTCATGTAAAATTCCCTTAACTAAACTCTGATGACTAGAGGTCTCGATGCGGTTAAACTACAAATAAATAATATATTAATGGACTGGATTATACTGTTTACTTAGCAAAGTGAGTTTAATGATTGAAAAATCTTGGCATGTTTGTTGATTGACGATGGAATGATGCAATACGAATTTACTGCTATAAATGACGAAGTGTTATCTTTAATAACATACATTTTATTTTCGTTATTATTTACTAATATTTGCCCGCGGCTTTGCTCGCGCTGAACTCGATATTACTATACATCATGTAATTTTGTGAACCATAATATAAACGTAAAATATCAGTTGTGTACACTGCGGACCGACGAATTTCCATACAAACTTTCAACCCTTATTTTACCTCCTTAGAGAAAAGTTTCGGGAAGCGTAATCTAAAATGTCAGGTGTGAAAATTCAAAACCGACGAAATCTCGTAAAAAAGTATAAGCGCTATTAGTGCTGGAGTTTCCTGCAACCCGTAGTTAGTAGGCGTCTACACGGGTAATTGAGTAAAATGAGTCATGGTGATCGCTATAAATCGGTGAAAATCGCTATACATACATATATATAACATACACGTTTTGTTTTGTTTTTTAGTCATGTTATAAATTTTACCCAATAGGATGTTTCTGTTACTTAAAATATATTTAGACGAAGAGCATGTTTAGACAAACCAAGCAGTTATAGCAGCCGCTGCCACCCATAGGACATTTGCAACCGAACTCAAACAGGGCTGTGAGAATCATCATATTTAACCTGTCCCCGTCCACTGCTGGGAATAAGCCTCCAACAGCGCGCCCAGAGCTCCATCTTCAGCTCTTTGTGTCCAACCATCGTCTGACACTGGAACTCTGTCAGTACCTTCCGTCCAGCACATTGCCTGATTGCGTCTTACGCTACGTTTGGAATGACGTTGTCTCAATTCCAGAACACGTCTACTTTAACGTGTCCACGAATACAGTGAAAATAGAAATTTACAGTTACTCTTGACGACTGATTATTTAATGACTCAGCATAATCATCACTCGCCTATCTCGGCCCACACTTGACAACGGCCTCTCCAAGGGGGTCTATCCCTTAACACTCACGCTACGCATGCGGGCCAGTATCAATGGGCGATGTGTTCCAATTAATTTTAATAATAAGTGCTGATTAGTGAGAATTAATTTTTATAACACAAACAACAAATGTGGCTATAAATAATATGCAGATGTGCATCCTCATAATTGTTTAAACACAAGTTCAAACGTAAAAACATACCCACAGACTGCTCTGTACACACCGAGTGCCGCCACAAAATGTTTATTTACGTTATTGCTATTAACTTGATGATACATTTGCGAACATCGCCCATATGGTCCATTGTTTGGGCGCTAATCTAAAAGCCGTTACAGCAGGTCGTGTTGCTAGATTCAGACGTTGATCACATGGTCAAATAATAAGCATGCATTTACAATATTTACGAAATCAATTGCCTAGAACATCTTGAGGTTGGGCTGTTTCAGAAACCTTACCGTGACGTACCGAGATGTTCACCCGTGCCAACAGGTATAATAATTAATAATAATAAATAACAAAGATAATTTATCAATGGATAGAAATTGATTTTCTTTTTCTTTGCTACATAGTATTAAAATTAACAATATGTTTAAAAGAAATTATGTGTACGGGCTGTTTTGTTGTTGTAAAACCATAAGACAAAAATGGTAAGAATTTAAACAAATTATTTTAAGCCTATTAATAGCTTACGGTTAATAATCTTATGATATGTAACATTGAATTAAACACATTTTACGCAGTTTTACAATGCACTTTAAAAATACCTATAAGTAAATCTACATACAAATGACAGGTCAGCCGTTGTACGCATATCACGCGAAGATGAGTGGATAGAATCCCCATTTTTCTTTTAAGTGTTTACATTAGGCACTTGCCCCTTCTTTTAAAATAAAATTACAAAAACGTAACTTCACGCCTGTAATCCCCGAAGAGGTAGGCAGAGGAATGCAGAACACTCCCACGTTTCACCAGTTAC
>DWFO01001505.1:0-15671 GCA_018246595.1 Mimoniades nurscia nurscia | reverse complement strand
TAGAAAATCTAAATAAATCTAAATTTAGTAGTGCCCGACCCGGGAATCGAACCCAGGACCTCCCGTTCGGCAGTCGCACTTGCAACCAACGTGTAAAGTTTTATATCGCATCAATTATGCTTTTTCGCCAGTGAGCTCATCAGAGTACCATTGTTTATGTATTGAAATATTGGGATTATCACCGGTCATATGAATTGAAGGAGCTGATAATCCGATTATATACCAATTCATTAAACAGGAATGGAATTAAAATAATGAGGTAATCAACCCAATGTAACTGTTGTTAAATGATTCGTGCGTGTGTAGAATATTTTTACATAATTAATTAGCGAATGTATCAATTAAAATAATTATTATTTGCAATTATAATTTGTAATAAATGTGAATCAATTAGGTGTATCGTTAATTCAATAACACAATGCACATATGTGTAAGTTACATAACACGTGGATTGGATGAATCACTTATGACAATCACAATTATGAAAAATCTCGAGTGCGATTTTCGGACACACAATAAATTACATTTCAGAGTCTAAGGTTTCCTGTTACATACATATATTGCGTATTATGTTTTAATTAGCTTTATAAATATAAGCCTGTAGAATGGGCTAATTGTAAACCTTCTGCATAAAACGGGTCTCTAACTGTCTCTAGGGGTTACCTGTTGCATACTTTCCCATACCCTAGAGCAGAATTATTGAAATATGGGTTGTAGTAAGCCTATCTTTCGGATTTTTGTAAACCGACAGTATGGCCTTCAATGAGGTTTCATTAATTTAATGCAATGACAACTTTAAATCTCGGAAACTACCGTGTAAAGTTCACAAACCTACAATAGATTGTACTTAATTTAATAAGCTTTAATTTAATCTCGAAATGTATATTTATATTATATAAATTTTATAGATCGGATCGGATACTATTGCAATTATGTACCGTCTGTACTCACGTGTAGAATCCTTAATTCTAACTTCTTTTGTTCCTGATAATGAGCTGCCCATTTAATGATGTGGCCATATTTTTTATACCTAAGGACCACCGGGAAAATACTTTACAATAAACATGTTAGCCTCGCGCTAACATGTTTATTTCCGGTACTCATATCGAAAATATGTATAACGTATTTCCGATGAGTACGAGTGTGTGGCATTATTAAACGTTATTATTGCTCTCTAATCGACCGATCTCATTGGTTTGTTATGGGACTGTTTAGTTACGAGATCGTTTTGTTACGAGATTTTAATGACGGGCACTGGTTGTAAATCTTTTATCACCAACTGCTTGGGCCTTAACGTTTTCTCGCTGTAGACCAATGACAATGATAATAATTATTGATTTCTACTCTTTTATTTACATTTATCTTTACTTAATTAGATAATTTTATTCCTTAGTTTAGTTTTTAAGATCATCCACTAGTATCCTAGTATAGTGACTCAAAGATTACGTAACTGGAAAGTGGCGTTAATACTGGCCTAAGCTGTTTCTACATTCACACGATTAGCGGAAGGACTATTGAACAATGGATAATAAAACAATGCAGAATATAAAAAAAACCCGTCACCTGTCGAGTGCGAGACTGTCACTCACTTTAATAGGCGAAGTATTTAATCGCAAGCGTTCATACCTTCCTCACAATGATATAGTTAGAATGCCCGACCAATACGTGAAGGAACATAATCTATTCGCGTTCCTATTTTCCTTTTTAAACGGAATCCAGGATGCGCGGATATTTGCATGAATATTTATCATAGATATTGTCGGTTATGTCGTAAACAGCATTTTAATGCATTTTTTTATCTGACTCTCGTATTCGCGTAGTGTGAATGTTCGAAGCGTTTTATGAACGTTTTTAATGTTTCCAACGACGATGTTAGCTATGATACTGTTTTAGTGAACCTTTATTTTATGTTCCTTTTATTTAGTGGAAGGACAAAGATAAAAGAAAACTCATATGAGCTGTGAGATAGCAAGTTTTGTAGTTAATTCATTTTAAAAGAATACAAATATATATTGTATACGTTTGAGAATGCAATTTTTGATGATACAATTTTCCGGTTTCTCATAATTGGATATTAAATCGAATATTCGAGTTTTCTTTTATATTAAGAAGTGCTTTGTGAGGCCAAAAAAAATACCATCGCCGTCACTATAGTAGGCAAGCTTGAAATTAATAAAATGTTAATTATAAGAAGAGCGTAATATGATCAAATATAAAAAAAATGCTTGTGTTTTGTATTTTGACAATATTGAGAAAAATTGTTTTTTTTACTAGCTATTTTGGTATTAATATATAATATGTTAATAAGATTTATTATTAACAAAAATAAATAGTATTAACGTATATACTGATAAGTCAAGTTACATTTTTCATCCGAACATCCAGAATTTTCCCATTATACAGTAAAAGGTTCCATCCCATTATAAGTTTCTTTTACATATATTTTTTTCTGGAATTACAGTAAGTTACTTTTTTTATTAATGTCAGTACTTATCTCAATAATTAATGTCTATGTCACATTTAATTAGTACATCTTATCTAGTATGAATTAATGAAAAATCATTGATATCGCTAAGGATAAGTTTAAACACTCCGCTTCTAACTGCTCGCAGACTGTACTATACTCTTTTGATAATATTTGCTTTATGGAAGACGATTCTTCAAAATTAAAGTTTGAGCAGAGAGTATCTTTAAAAATAAGATCTGTGAGGATATTTTTTCGTTAAATTAATTTAAGCATACTTGCCTGTATGCATAAACAAATAAAAAATTAATAAATAATCCCATTTACGTAGTCACAAATTTGATATTCTCTTGACGGAACTCTCATCAGTAGATTGAACCGCCACAATGTTCAGTTAGCTGTTTCCGAACTACCCTGTATCGGTCCTTACAACCCCGTGCACGTATTAATTGTTTTACAGGCCACTTAATACATTGAAGTCATTTCCCACGCGCTAATAGTATAATTCATTAATTAGTTTTCCGCTAAGCGCATTGTACGCATAATGCACGAGCGCGCACCGATTGCTTGTGTAAGAGGTTTACAGAAACGATCGGATCTATCAGTTGATTATTGGTAATTACTTGAAATATAATTGAAAATGTATATAATTATTATTGAAATAATCTATATTTTGATTATAATCATTACATATTCTATTTTTTTTGTAATAAACTCACTTTTCTCGACAGCAACAAATGCTCGCATTTTATTATAATATCAGTAAAGAGTTTGTTGAGTCAATATACCTTTGGCTCGCAATTAGATTTGGGACGATTAAGGATGTTAATACAAATAATGGTGCTATCATTTTAATACTGAATGAATTCAATATCGAGAGAATACTAAAAGTATTCAATGTAATTTAAAATAATTCTCCAGAAAATATATTTTATTGAAATGATCTGATATGTAACATATACATATTTAATACTAATTAATTACGTGTTTATTTCATATAATAAGTACGCCCACATATGAGCATTTTTTAATATTGATTCGTTTATATATTTAAAAAATTGCTAAACAATCGACAAAAACATGTTGTTGTAATGTCGTCCAGATTTAAAGTACCTATCAATGATTATAGTCTATAAATGAACGTGTAAAAGAGATCTGACATTAATTCCATAAAGTAAGACGGTACACGAATAGGAGAACTTTAATAAATCACATTTTGCTCCAAATCGTTGGAAAATAGATACTATACTGGTACAAAACAAACATTACGTTCGATATGAAAGTTATGCTGGTGGAGATAAATGGTGGATATTTGTAAGTGATGGTCTATGGTGTTGCGGCTTTTTGTGCCTCGTTACAGTAATCCAGGGAAGGGAAGGATCACGTAGTATCTTGGACATCAATAATTCATCGCGAACACTGTCAGTCAGACTTGCTTGCAATAACAATTGATCAGGGTTCGCTACAGCTTTCAAGTTGTAAGTTAGAAACGATTTAGTATGTATAAAGACTTGTTTTGTCTTCACTATGTATAGATTTTTTTATAATATTTTATTAAAGAATATTCTGGATTTTTTTCCTAAAAAAGAGTATTTTTACTGAATTCGTTCTTGTAAGTAGAAAAAAAGAGGTACTGTCGTACACATAATATAGCAGAGCATTCATGTATTTAGATAAATGTAAATTTGAACAAAAAAATGTACATCTATATACAAATTACGTAACTTAAATACCTGTACTTCCTTTACATTATTTGTATTTTTAGAAAATAATAATTTGAGATGACAAATATTAGGTACTTTATACTCGATATGTTTATTTCATACAAAGATAAATAGATATTGAAGAATTGTAAATGGTAAAACAAATAGGTGTTTCATATTTCATAAAATGTATTCAAATAATTTATAATGGCTATATTATTTTTGAATTTGTTAAGAATATATACACAAATAAATTTATAACATATAGCTTTATCTTTTAAAAAATACTCTAATGGGATATATCTGTACGTAAATACAGAATATAACAAATATAATTTGTAATATATTCAATTTGAAGATCGGCTCTTCATTGTAAGTTCTCTTTTAAGCATAGTACAGTTTACGTTGAAGGAGATGTTTACCATCTAGAACGCTTTCGTCTGTAAATTGCGCTGCATATGAGCGGGCTTAGCTTTTGTCTGTTTGACGGTTGCATCACTAGAATACAATGATCTGCCGCACCACCTTTACCAATACAAAATGGTTCGAACACCGGTGAAACACGGGTCAAAATAAACTGGTCTCTGCTAAGCGCTTTACATCTATTTAAGAAGTTCGATAGTCGGCCTTCTGATGCAAATAAGTGCATATTAAATAATTCGCGAAACTAATGCAAGTGCATTGAGAGTGATCGTTTAATGGATGGCAGCTTCGGTAATACCAAGCATCAGCTATTTACGGTCGAATTTAAATGCACATACATTTCACCAGTTTGGTTTGTTGCAAGTTAAGTGCATAAAGCATGTGGTGGACGTCAGAAGTAAATTGCATTGTAATCGAGTTTGGCGTTTGTGCATAGTAAACTAAATGCTACGCGAAGCGACATCCGGTGGGATTAGCCGGTTGGTAGAGCTGTCTGCTAATGGTAGAGTATCATCCTGCTTTTATTGTGCTTTACTTACTGACAGTCCCGTTGGTGCAGTGGTTAGTGAAACACACTGTTGCTCCGGGTGTCGTGAGTTCGATTAAATTCTGGAATAAATATTTGTGTGATGATCACAAGAATTTGTGATGTGTCTGGTTGCAAAAAATAAACCAGCAGTTAGTAACTCTGCTTGCGTAGCAGTGGTTTGGCGATTCGATTTCTGTCCAAGACAAATATTATTGTGATGACCAGGTTTCTTTTTTGTATGAGTGAATACTTATCACTACACAATTGCACTAAAAAGTTATACATATAGGTATATGTATGTGTAAATATGAATATGTATGTGTATTTGGTCGCCATAGTACCTACAGATTTTATCTAATTATCTGTGCCCAGGAAGTTATCCTAATGTATAATCATATGTGAAGATAACTACTGTTCAATGTAACTTTATCATCAATTATCCGATAATTCATTTCAAATCCGTGTTAAACATTTGACCTGACTTGCGCAAAAATTATAAATAACAACGCGTAAAGACGAGTTAAGCAGATATTACTGAACAACCAATAGCTAAGCGGTCAAAAAATGGTGCACTCCGGGTTCCTCTGTGTTTTTAAACACAACTAACCTAAGACCATTCAAAGCGTGTTCCATCTTAGGACGCACCTGCGTTTTTCGTCAGGCTTTATCAGGCGGCGTCAGGCAAGCGTCAGGTCAATAGTTAATATTATCACAAGAAAAAATAAATAAAAAAATCTCTATTAATATGCAACTTTTAAAACAATGTCATTTTATACGAGTCGACTTCCAATTTACACAATATCGCTAAATATTTACGCGAAATGATTTTAATGGTAAGTTTACATAAACTCGTTGTGAAATTAAGACTTCTTCTTGGTCCTCTGTCCTATTAATAGGTTAGTTATAGATGGGGTGTGAATAACCTTCATTTAAGAACATGAAATACTATTGTTGTTTATTACAGACCAACTGAAAATAAATACTAGTAATAAAATGAGAAGACAACAAAATATGTATTTATATCAGAATTATAAATTTAAAAATTATTAATTAATAGTTTTTTTTTAATATTATGACAAAAATTTAATTTTTACCTTGTAATAGCGCACATGCGACATTCGTTCCAAAACTTGTTTTTTTAATTTTACACCATTCCGTCCTTCGTTTATCTGATCGCAAAAAGTAATGAACAGTCTGTTCAGAACAGACGTCATCATAGTGAAAATTTACTGTTGAGGTCTGTCTGGACCTTTTACAAGATATTTTACATGCCGACACATAATATTGAATTTGTACTGAAATGCGAGAGAAGCCGCGTTTAACAAGTAGTTGTCGTTAGAGTAACATTATATAAGAACGTATACTTATTACTTCCTATATTAAATATTCCTGAACCATGGTAATTTAATTATTACTATAGTAGGTACTAAAACATCAATTTCCTGTAAGCCTTGTTTACGTGAAAATGTTGTTTTCGATGTTAACTTAAACAAATGTGTTGGGTTTTATGATACGTAACATAGCGCCTGTAATTTCCGAAGAGATAGGCAGAGGAGTCGAGAATGCTCTCAGTGAATCGTAAACGTAACTGGTGGTACGTTTCCGTTTCACTATGGAATAGATGGTCCATAGAGATCGAGTTTTATGATAATATGTATAATCATCAGATATGATTTATTGGTGTTGATATGATTTATTGGTGTTGATATTTATTTATTATTTATTCATTCGTTGCTTGTAAGTGCGACTGCCGATCGGGAGGTCTTGGGTTCGATTCCCAGGTCGACCACTACTAAAAAAAATTCTAATTTAGATTTTCTAGTAGTGTTCGGAGTCTGGAAATGTGCCGTAAACGTAACTGGTGTAACGTGGGAATGTACTCCATTCCTCTGCTTACCTCTTCGGCGATTACAGGCGTAATGTTACGTTCATCTCTCATCGTCTTCGGCGATTAACGGAGAAAATGAATAACACATAATGTAATGTAACTTAAATATATTTATTGATGTAAATCATTGTTATTATATGTATATAACATTTTCTAAATATCTACACATTACACTATTATTTTTATACACACGTATTATGTCATAGGAAACGTATTTACAGGGTACAGGTATTTATTATTGTTATTTTTATTATTATTAACTATTCCTTTGGAATGCAAACATATTTGGACGGAACCATTCTTTTATAATTATTTATTAAGTAATATAAATATAATATTACTAAGTTATAATTAATTAATACAAAACTTAGATTTAAAAATACTGATACAATTTATACCATAATCAATTACTATACTTAATTTTGTTGTAACATAAATTAAATAATACTTTTGTTAACAATACAATCATCAATGGAATGTTTTTTCTTTTTACTACAAGGGCGTTTATGCGAAAATAATTAAAATTAAATAAAAATGCATTGCCGTAAAATTGTAAGTGTAGATCATCCCAATGTTATTTTGTACTATGCATAGGTCGGAACGATCAGGAAGTTGGGCATTAGGGAATTTTATTACGACTGTGAAAGATTCCACGGGAAATCCACAGCTGTGAGGCTCTTAATTCCCATTATATTTAGAAGCCTTTGTAAAATTTCCTGCTTCTAAAGAAATTAAGTATAAACGCTGCCGCATCGTAATATAGAAGTTTGTAAACTTCATACTATTCTTCATAGTTATAAAATTTTAAGACAAAAATTAACATATTAGAATAGAAATACTGTAAGAAATATGAATTTCATAATAATATAATTCCATAACATTTGCATAGTTTTGAGCAAATTTATTCATATTTTTTAATTCAACTTTGAGCAAAACTTCCGGACGATGACAATTTATTGACGAAGTAAATTCGTAATAATGTAGTAAAGTTAATAATTGACCTACACCCGGTGCTAGACGTCCTGCATATTTGCAAATGACCTGGGCGTTGGCACAGCTTGAGGTATGCGGACCGATAGCAATCCTGACAGTTGTTGAAAATACTGGCTTAATTTTATATACCGGCTATATTTTAATACCAGCTTAATACATAATTGTATGTTTTACGTTACAGTCCGACTAGTTTCGGTTCCGCCGCAGTGTAGCTTTATGAGCTCGCCTCGAAACGGAAATATAAAACCGTAAATAGTCGGGCTATCTCTAACAGGAAGGTACATAATTTAATCATAGGGAAAAATTTACATAGGTTTTGTAGTGTAAAATTGACATAGGTTTTGTAATGTAAAATTTACAAAGGTTTTGTAGTGTAAAATTTACATAGGTTTTGTAGTGTAAAATTTACATAGGTTTTGTAGTGTAAAATTTACATAGGTTTTATAGTGTAAAATTTACATAGGTTTTGTAGTGTAAAATTCACATAGGTTTTGTAGTGAAAAATTCAAATAGCTTTTGCAGGGTAGAATTTAAAATTGATTAAAATCTAACGTAACTTGATTGTATGAGGATGACGATGGTGATAAAGTCAGTACATTGATAACCTTTCGTGCTATTTTAGGTCACCATAGCTCTCTCCGGCGGCACCGGTAACATGTTATATGTGAAACGATGCCCGTAGTTCATTTTCAGGTTGCTGTCCGACCAGGGCGGGCTGGGGTTCCATCTGTCCATGGCGTCTGTGCCGTCGAGCGGCGCCGGAGTTGTCAGCCTCATGCGTTTCGCGCAGGGGTAGTCCATACCTGGTGAAAGTGTATAATGGATGACGACGATTTTTCCATTCTTAAAAATTAGGAGTTGGAAGTTACGATTTGGGTTTATAGTTGATTATAGTATAGTAATAGTGCTTAGTTACATTACTACGGCTTATCGCCCCCTTTGTTTTTACTGAGGAGAAACCTTCAAAATCACTCCAAATTTATGCTATGTGTTATAATTGACTGTTGTGAGCAGTTTTTAATAACGCAGTAGAAAAAACAGGAACAGGTCAAATAGGAAATAACCGAGACGAGAGAAAATTTTTGGTCCTTTTGTTTAGTTTGTATGTATATAATTACACAAGACATCAAAAATATAAAACCCTCCTGATAACAGGGAAGAGAGCGATATTGTAAATAGAAAATAGAAATAGAAGGACATACCTTCAACAGCAGTGCTCGCGCAAGGGTCTTGAGCGTTGTATGTGACTCTTGGATACTGCTCGAAGTACTCTCTCTTGCCATGAGGGTACATATACATGTTGCTGTTCACCACTATCTCTGGCGGTACGTCGTAATGATGGGGAGATCTGCAATTTTTTTTTTCTGACGTTATTATTTCTATTTTTATTTCATCATTATCAATGTGAAGTTTGAAATGTAACGTTTAAATAGTCCCACCAATTTTGCTCATTTTTAGTTCGCGGCGTATCGATATTTTTGAGATTCGATGAGCGATGAATAAGTAAAAACATCACGTCTCAATCTAAAATCATATAATATGTGTCCAATAGACAACAAATATTGCTTATTACCAAAATTATTTTAAAATACTAGAAATGATACATCTACACAATTAAGAATATATTGCAGTAGAAATATTTGTTTCATATCGCTTGAATCTGTAATGTTTTGGTTATAATATAAACCTGACAATTCTTAAAATGTACATTTTTCTGTGTAAAAAATGTTAAACGAGAAAGCTACTAAAAACGGAATTAAAATCCCGAGCTTATTATAGAACTGAACATTGTACGGAACCACTTCATTAAATCAGATGTAACTTAACAAATATAGCATTAACTATTACATGAGTATTTAAATAAGTTTTATTAAATATATTCTAGTAATATAGACTTTATTCCGTTCCGAATAAGGCGTACGATCGATTCATTAAACGTGTTGGGTTTATTGGTTAGAGCTTCACAATAAATATGGTAATGAAAGGTGTCAAATTACGCGGACGGACGGACGGACGGACAGCGATGATTTTCTTATTTATATTCTTACGCTTGACGCCTGTGACATGACGAATACAAATTGTGTACGCGACCTTGCACATACGTTGTTTTTTAGTGATATTATCGAGGTATTGTATGAGCGTTTAACGAATTATGACCAGCGAAATTGTAAGCTTTCAGCATGTCATGTTAAATTACAAACCTTGATATTGGGAATTTTGTAAATATTGCAAGACAGTATCTTGAATACGTATTAATAAATATGGGAATTGGCTAAGTAAGCTCTGAAATACGCTAAAATAATTACTGATATCTTTTGGAAGTTAGAAGATTATCGGTTTAAGGTACAAAGAACTAATTAAATGTAAAATATATTAGATCTGTTATTAGTATAGTGATTAGATACGAAGCGTTTCAAATGGTTTTCCTTTTGTAATCAAATAAATTTGTGACCTATGACCAATTTATTGATTAACTTCTACAACATAGATACCGTATGACCAGAAGCTAGAATCACCAATGGACACTGAAAGTTTCCACCGATAATCTGCCAAACAAGACCTGGACAACTATATTGTGTCAACAAGGATGGGTGGGTTCATAGAAGAATTAATCTTTACATTTCTAACGTCAAAAATTCTCGATAATATTCAACATCTCAATATGAACCGGAATGATTGAATGAACCGGAATTAATCGCTGATGAATTACTTTCAACGAAATATCAATTTCGAACTTTCAACGAAGTATCTAAGAACACGTAAGAGCCATGAGAGTGCAATTCAGACTACAATACAAATTAAAAGATAATACAAAACACTTACCTTTCTTCGCTGATAGTAGACTGTGGGGAATGGGTAGAATAATCCACGGGTCCTCGATCTGTATATATCCTTTCACACCCTGTATATTCTTCTAATGGTTTCTGGACATATGTCGACATATGGTACCCATATTCCATCTCGGCGCTTTCAACATACTGATACTCTTGGTATTGGTCTTGGTAGCATTGATCTCGCCTGAAGAACTTCTGGCATCGAGGGTCCATCATTCCGCAGGGCTGGTTCTGGTAACCATAATACTGGTAGAGCCAGGAGTTTGCAAGCATTATGGAGGCTTCTTCTTCACTGTGGATATAACGTAAAGTTAGAGTTTGGATACTTTAGTATGTAATATTATAAAAAAAAGAAGTAATTCCAACAATTGGCGCGACTGTTTTTGAGTTTACGAGGTCTTTTTTTTATAAAATATACCCGTTACGATAATTGTGAACGCCTTAAAGGAAAACTTGCGCACCCTATAGTTCTAATATTTTCTTAAGGTCCGGCTGGTACCATTTATTCGTACTTGGTCAGTGTGGTATACTATAGTATCGATCGTTGGTCAGTGATAGAATTCTAAATACGGCTTGAGACTGACAATAACGTATCTAATAATGATACTGATTTAAAAATCATTAGAATATTTTTGTTATTACGAATTAAATTTTGTGTTTTCCAGCACTGAATAATTTCACTGAATTGTCACCACGCAAATTTGGATTTGTGGCTGTTTGATAGTAGAAGTAATTTGACAATTGGACGTTCATTCTTTTTTTTTAAATTCCAATCGTGCTTGTGGTAAACGAGACAAAATATAACACAGCTAAATCGCTGCTATTAAAGTTATAAATAAGGTGTTTAAATGTTTTTACAGACGTGTACATTCATAAACGTATTATTTAACACATGTGTGATATCCACTGGTTATAATAAAGATGTAAATTGAATAGTATTATTTGTACAAACATATAAAGGATACGTAGACATGTACATAGTCCGTGTCGGAAAACTTTTGAAAATATTTTTTTATCACACTTAAAGACGATAAAGTTGTTTTGAATTGAACACATACCTGAGAATCTGATTTGTCGCGACTATGAACTGTCGTGGTGTGTCGGCTGCGTCCTTCACCTGTAGCACCATGTGGACCCACAAGAACTGGCCGCTGCGCTGTTGCATCTTCACTAACAGAATGCAGCACTTGTCCTGCTCTGATTGTGTTACTGTAACAATTTGAGATAGAACCTCTAACAATCCAAGAACCTAATGTCATCCATCAATAATGCTCCAATACATATTACGTATATTGAAATTTTTGTTGGCGGTTCGTTTTTCACTGACAATTCCTTTTATCATTAGATACATATGACATTAAATTGGTTAGTTTTGATTCCACTATTAACGTACTTCTTTCTTTTTTTTATATACTAGCCTCAGGCGTGACGTCGCTGATCTGAGCTCAAGAAAAAAATTCTTCGAAACTAGCCGGGCCATCTCAGAATAGGTACCTACTAGTTAAGTCCATACGTAACTTAATAAAGTGCTAAGTGCAGGTTTCAGCCATGAATTGTATATAGAAGCTAATACGTTACCATTAAGATATATATACATTACGTATATTTGTGAATTATATTTTATTTAACGTTATAATATAACAAAGGCAAAAATATAATATAATTTTATTTGCATTTTTGACACGTCGTAATTCTGTACATTTCAATCTTAAAGCCACTATGTTTTAATAATAAAGTTATAATATTGTTACATCACGCGTATAATTCCCGAAGAGGTAGGCCGAGGAGTTTAGAACACTCCCACGCTTCACACAGAAATTCTTAAAAAATCCGATAGTACCCGACACGGGATTTGAATCCTGCGACATCTCGATCATCGGTCGCGCTTGTAGCCAATTGACCCACCAGGCAGTTAATGTTATATACATACTCGTATCTACGTTTATCACCATTATTAGTAATCAAATCGTACGTTCTCTGTTTGTTATTATTGCTGTCTCTGTCGCACGTCGTGCTCGCTCAACACGGGAGCTTACAACACGTTCTCAACATTACGTGATATAAAGTACAGGTGCGTGATTGTCATTGTAAATTTGTCATACATGTGAAATTAATTAATTATTAATGGCATACAGCTGGTGGACTCGTCTAGTTAAACATGGGCTGACACGTCGGCACTTCGATGGTGATTGTCGACGAAATCTCCATAACGATTTTGCGAGTGTTAAACTGCCATTCTCTCATATTTTCAAGCGGTTACAAAATATAATCACGATATACTTTTATTGGAAACTAAATGAAGCTAATTCAGACAGCTGTTAGATTACACATGTATCGTACGCATCGAAATAGACGCTTTTATAAAAATACGAGTAAATTTAATTTCCGATACTCACAAATTGCATAGAGTTGCATAAGTATTCGCGCTCACTATATGAATACACATACGTATTTGAGATAATGTAATTTCCAGGCACAGACTTATTATTATCCCTGGGCATTGCGACAACGGCCTGTTTCTTAGTGTTAACCAAAACAAAAACTTTAATGCTAACGTCCAATACGTGATGTTTTGTTACGTTAAAATACAAAATAACCGCTATGTATGTGGAGAAGAGATTTTGATTGACTGAACAATATCATTATACGATAATAATTATGAAATACATTAAAATGTAAGTAGATCTTGTATTATAATTATTGCTACATGTACTACGTCAGTTAACTACCGTCCGTTAAATAAATCGTGTTTATCTACGTTGTAAGAGTACATACATACATAGAATCGTTATGTGTCTGTGTGTGTTTCACGTAATTATGAAATAATTACGTTACTCGACGTAAACTATCGAGGTTATCTCTATTCGAAAGTTGCACGAGGACTGTCGTGAAGTTAAAATCTAGCCACTGCTATCATTGAGTAACATCGCCTTTACTTAGGGCTTGTTTAAGGAAGGATGTAAGAAACGAGCACCCAGCAGTCACGAGTGGCAGCAGCTTCATGGCCCGAATAGGACTATTATTACAACCATTATATATTAGTTAATATTAGAATTAGTGTATAGTTAGTATATCATACGTTAGAAGATTGCTGGGATAGGGCTGGATAGGGCTGCTGAATAAGGCTGCTAGATAGGGCTGCTTAAGTCAGCATATTACATTGGTTTGGGTGCATTTGGTCTTGGTTAGTATCTGCCCTATTCGAGGTTGACTGTTACTACTCCTCAGAACTGAGATGGTTGCCTCTAGTATACACATTGATCCCGAACACACCCTTCAGAGGGAAACACAAAATATGGTAATAACTATTACTTCACGGTAGAAGCAGTCCCTACCACGGTGCCTCTGCGTATCAAAGTAGGTAAAGTAATCCATAACAAATAACTTCGAAACAATTACGATATATAATCAATATCCTTTCGTAATTTTGTTTTCATGTATCTACAAGATTATCATTTATGGTCTCATCATCATCAGCCTATCTTAGCCCACTGCTGGACATAAGCCTTCCCCAAAGAGCGCCATCGCGCCCTGTCCTCGGCGTGCCGCATCCAGCTTCTGCCTGCAGCCTTTCGCAGATCGTCATCTCATCTGGCCAAAGGGAGTCCTATTTTTCGTTTACAGAGCCTCAGTCTTATTATCATTCAATGTCTATTAAAATCCAAACTATTCTCAAATGTTTCGAGTGTACTTAATGTACAGAGACATCACGTGCATTTAAAGACGTGTTTGTAGATTATGAAACTTAAGTTACACATAATACGTACAACACTTACTTAGTCTATGCTTCGTTTGCGCTTCCCGCAAACTGTCCCAGTGAAGGATTTGGTACCATGATATATCAACTAGCTCAGCTTTCTTCCATCCTAAATACCATTCGCCACTGAAACAAACGATAGATAAATTAGAATTTACATTCGCTCATTATGCAAATATACATACATATTGCCAGGGCTATTTCTATGGGCTACGGTGCTGGCTAATTTATTTCGCCTTTTCTAAGTCTATTAGTGGATGGTACCCTAGCCCTGGTTCTCTTTTAGGACGTCTTTAATTTGATCAAAAAAGGTACGTCTGTCTGCCTCTTACGTCATCACCGTACCATGCGCATTTATTATAACAGTTAACATTGAAATGGTCGTTTACACAGGACAATATTGAGTTTTCGCCGTGTGTTTTTACGAGGTTTAACGACTATTATAACAATATCGACTGTTCAATATGCCTCAGCTTGTATCCAGACGTTTGTAGAAACTGGCAAACTAGTTAGTTTCATTTTGCAAAGTCGTTTCTGCTCGACAACACTGTCAAATCCACATACTTGATCATAGAAGGATTAATTGTAAGATTTTAATTACAATCACTGTAAAGATGAAAACTCTAAGAGTGAAAAGGATATGATGAGTACCTAAAGTGGAAAGACGTCAAAAGACTTCATGTCATTCATGACGGAAAACTGACGTACGCAATTCTTGTGGACCATATATGCAAAAAAGCTAATAAGAAAAGCCTAGAAATATATTTAAAGAGATAAATTGAAACTTTTTTTTTCAGCTTTAAGATGCATTTTATGGAGATCGATTATCTCAACACATATGTACATATATCGAATGCCTCGTTGGTCGTGTTTATTGTAAGTGCGACTGCCGTTCGGGAGGTCCCGGGTTCGATTCCCGGGTCGAACAATACAAATTTTCTAATTTAGATTTTCTAGTAGTGGTTCGGAGTCTGGAGACGTGCCTGATGCATGGCAATAGACCCACCACCTATTCCATAGTGGGACGTAAACGTAACCGGTGAAACGTGGGAGTGTTCTGCATTCCTCTGCCTACCTCTT
>DWFO01001504.1:0-15672 GCA_018246595.1 Mimoniades nurscia nurscia | reverse complement strand
TGGTGAAACGTGGGAATGTTCTACATTCCTCTGCCTACCTCTTCGGGGATTACAGGTGTGAAGTTACTTTTTTTTTAGTTATAAATTTAGTACCGACTTCGAGAAATACAAGTCGGATATTATGTTATTTAGTATTATGTTGGTAAAATATTTTCGTTTAATTTTTAACCCAATCAAATGTTCAAACTTTTTACCGTTTACGGATCGAGAGAAACGCCTCTTATAATAATAACGAGTAAGACTATTGTCTACCCTGTTGCTAATTGACCGGAATGAGACCTATAATCTGCAATTCAACGGTGACGTTCGTTGACCACGGGATCAACAGGCCAGTAATTTGGTTCTTCATATAATTTTCCATATCGACTCCACGTAAATGGCAACACGCATTAGAAATAGTAATAATGTTAATAAAATGAATTGCACTTTTGAATAGAGTGGGAAGAACCCAGTAGCCCAGTAACTCGGTTTCAATGTGTTCAACCGTTTTAACCGCAGACGCTAACGGTAACGAGAAACGCGAATTATGAGTAAAAGTGAAATCTAATTCAGCTACGGTCAGTTTCCTACGGTCAGCTCTATGGACGAAGGTACTCTGAGGTAGCCATGGATCCAAGTGATTTTACCGCTTCAGCAGTTTAACGACCTCAGCAAATCAAATAAATAAAATTCTTTATTTCTGTTTTCTACTTTCTGTATATAAAAAGACATTGAACTATACATAAGTGACATATTTTCAACAACTCATATTACATACTCTTATATTAAATAAGTGTATTGACGTCCCTTTTAAAATGCAGTAAAGAAGTTGACAACTCTTGGTTTTCATATTGTGATATAACAATGACCAATAATTAATTAAAAAACGATTTGGAGTTTAAAATCTAATAAGTTTGCTACATACATGAAGAAATATGGAGACAAGTATGTAACCAATTTTAAACCCATTATATATGAAGTATACCCATATGAAAGGAATTTTAAACATTTATCGAGCACAAAAAAGAACTTTACGGAAAGCCCGTAACATAATACGATCGACCATCAATCACAAAGAAAGACATCGTAACGGTCGCGATGATAAAAAGGGGATGTTTCTTGCGGCCATCACCGCATATTGGCTATCGTTATTATGCCATACCGTGCACGCATGTTCCCGCATCACGCGCATCGCTAACGGTGGACAATACTACGTGGAATCGACATCACGTTTTGAATATAACATATATATATACATATAACATATTCGTATACATAACAACTACTCGTAGTTCAAGTACACGTCGATTGATGTAATTTCGAGTTTCGCCTACTAACATCCCTAAAGATTTATTTTAGATTATCCTTTTCAGTTTTTTAAACCATCATATTATTAATCAATACAGTCCATACGCATGACGAATAAAATCGAATAACACAGAAGTACCTCCTAATTTTTTTATACCTATATAAGTACCTCCGCTTTTATTGTGTAGGTACTGGTATTTGAGGAATGAGTTATAATCCAATCTAAGAACGCTTATTTATTAGATTTAATATTTATCTAACGATACCGTAACCGACTAGCTCACGTACGTGTATAGGTACGCAGTTAGTAAATCGAAGTGTGAACTAGCGATAAGGCGTGATACGATTTCCCATATATCGTTCCATCACCATAACGAATCCTCAATGTGCGTATGTGACAAATCGCGAGGTGTTGTCGTGGCGTCGCCGTCGGCGACGCATTAGAATGGTGGCAGTAGCTGTCGCAATTAATACGGAAAGCGCCGTACATTATATATCGAGTAAACGCATTGTGCAGAAACATGTTCATTCAATATACACAAGTACAATAAAAATAATGACCATCTGAATGTATGGTAAGAGTCGATTCCATAAGCAATAATGTGCGAGTACGTTGTTAAACGGTGCTATTAAATTAGAATGTCGAAATGTCCTTGTCATAGATCATACACCAAATGAAATCATACTAGCATCCTAAGAATAATTACATAAAACTTCAGTCCACTGATGAAGGAAAGCGTTATAACCATTCGGTACATTACTCATAGCTGATAAAATATACATAATAAGGTAACGTCACGCGTGTAATCCCCGAAGAGGTAGACAGAGGAGTGAAGCACGTTTCACTAGTTACGTTACAGCCCCATTGTAGAATAGATGGTGAGCCTATTGACATACACCGGACATATATCCAGACTCGGAGCCGTTACTAGAAAACCTAATTTAGATAACTCGACTAGTGCTTGACCCGAAATTTGACTCCAGGACCTCTCGATTGGCAGTCACGCTTGCAACCAACACGACCAACGAAGCGGTCATAATCGTAAGTCGTAGCAGTTTAGCGTTTTTAGGCATGAAGCCGTAGTTGTTGGTAAACAATATTTGAGAATAGTCAACATACAAGCACAGGCACATTGACAGAATTTTTTCATCGTTGGATAATGCAACTTAAACTCGGAATAAACTGTGATTCAACAGTTTTGACGCACTGAGATCTTTTAATGGGTTGGCCTCATGGCCTCGTAGTAATAAACTCTAATAACTAAGTTAAGTAAATATAATACAATAAAAACTAATTCGATAAACTAAACCTTCAACTTAACTACTTTACTTAAATATGCAACTGTACATATTTTATTACGTACACAACTTGCAATATTTAATATTTTGTTATACGTGGCCCAGCGTTTAACGTAAGCATTATGAACGCCCTATTTTCAATATTAAATGAATGTTTCGCTTATAAATATTCCGGAACTTTCCGTGAAATTAAATTTTGTTTCGACAGCCTTTATTAATACAGCTTACGCTTTTCGCTTGACCTACTGCGGCGACTCTACGCTCGAATACACGTATTTTAAATATACACTGTAAATAATTGCTTAGTAAAATTAAAACACAACATCGCGCTTATTTTACCCCAAAGGGGTAGGCACGAGAAAATAAAAATTACACCCAAAAATTATTTTCACAAATGACTTGTTTGTATCAAAATGTCAACATACACTGATGATATCAGGTACTAAAAACAAAACGAATACAAATTAGATATATGTATGTATGTAATGTTGTCGTTTTAGTGAAGTTAGTATAAATTATTGGAATACTCTGGTTATTTTATTAGAAAATCAGTTTTTTGTGTCTCATGTTAAGTTTATAAAAAACTCATAGCGAATTTCGCACACGCAACAACCGAATACAAAGTATAGGTTTATTACACTGTATATTCCATAAACCTCATTCCAAATATACATACTCGTATTTGTGCATTAATTTATTTATTACAAATATTAATATTTATTTATAAATACACCACAATGACATCATATCCGATAAAAAAAATATATAAATACTTAATACACACCATATAATAACATGGATCAGCATTCAGACGTTAATATAGACATTAAGCACGTGACTTTCTATATGAAAATGACGCATTGGTAACTATTGACCCTAATGTTTTGATACCCAGAAAGATACCTGGCTTGACATACATACGTATCTTCACGCCTGGTCTAAGATTTTAATAGGTAATAGAAAGTGTTATGAAAATTGATAAATCAGGAGTCTTATCTGTAGCCCCAAATATATTATCTTATACATGTTTATGTTTGCAAATAACTAAAGAATATTTAGGGTTAGATTCTTGAGTATCTTTGTTAGATTTTGGAAATAAAATGTTCTATTGTGGAAAACAACGCGAGAACAAAACAGAAAAACGAAAAAGGAACACTCGTTTACGGTGTAATAAACATTGCATGCGACGATGCCAATGTCGAGTTAAAAAGTCTTAGCGCTCTGTCGCTCGCTCTCCAGAATGTTTTAAAAAAGAATGAAGCTTTCAACCTTAACTGTTGACTGGCATATCATTTCGAAGTCATTTTTATTTATTTATTGGTATGATATGGTGTTTTATTTATTTGTTGGTAAATTTTTGAGGTAATTAATATTAATAATTTTTTTAATATTAAATGCATCTAATGTACGTTGTACGAAGGTAGTGATGAACGAAAAGGGTGCACACCAACTGCATAAGGATAGAGATATTTGTCACTCGATGTTCTCTGCCTATCCCCTAAAGGAACTCATCATTATTATTAGCCTAACTTGGTTATATTCCTGGTCATAGGCTTCGCCTAAGGAGATTTTATCCATACTTTTTTCATGGTGCACCCTGTCAGGTGAATCACTGGCTGGTAAGATCGACTTGAGCTCCTAAGTTGGAGCTTAGAAGTCCTTATGCCTCTAACGTCCCTGTTCTACTGCTAGGGTAAGGCGCGATATAACAATAATAACAACGTATCCAATTATGATTTTCATTTCTGTTTCAGATACTAAAATGCTTAAATGGGCGGTGTATGGTAAAAAAAATCATGATACAAAAGTTGGTAATGGAACAGAAACTGAAAATGTGGAGATACGAGAATATTCTAATACAACTTACAACGACAGAGCAAGAAGATCTTTGGATGGTCAAACTGTAAAGAAAAGTAAAAAACCAAGCCGATACCAAAGAAGATCTTTAGGAGCTGCAGCGCGAAAAAATTATGTGAAAAATGAAGATAAAGAAAACAGAAATTATGTAGGAAATACACCAAATTATTTCAAAGAGGGCTTCTCTAAGAAATCCGAATTTGTTGCACTAAAAGACGTCAGCAATATTACTCCAACTTCAGGCATGCCTAATTTAGATAGGCATAAATTTTACCGTCAAGAAACCAAAGATGAAATATCATCAGATCTACCTCCAACACCGCCAACTTATAGCAGGAGAGTAAGAGAAGCCAAAAAACGTAAGCTGGAAATGTCTAGCGTTAATAACAATGAAGTGTTCTCGAGAAATAGCTGTGCTTATAAATCAGAAAGACACATTAAACATATCGACCGAAGTTTGTTAAGTTCACCAAAACTGAGCCACAGTATATCCGAGCCGTCTTTGAAGGATCTCTCAGATAGGTTGATGTCAACGAACAATAGCAGGGATTCAATTGTCAAAGCAAACCCTGCTGGCAGTAAAAACCCAATTAGCACCATTAGAACTTGTAATGAAGGCTTAGTTGAAATTCAGTATGACGATGATTTAGTAATAAATTGTACTGAAAAACCGTTAATTATCGATAAGAAACGATTAGAAAAATCAACGTTGCCTATTTTCGGACATCAGATATTTACTGACAATCCATTATATTTCAATAAACATGACAATGGGCTTAGCAATATTAGACCCTTAAAACGAACCCGGAAGAAATCAAACGATTTTGAAAGTTCCTTTAAATCGCCGTCAACAGATAAGAAAGACGTACATATTCTGCTAAGAGATGGTTGCTCACCCGTATCTATGACACCACTTTCTGTAAAATTAGCAGCTTTGAGATTTAGTGCTATGAGTACACATACTAATTCTCAAAGAGCTGATTGTAAAATTGAGATAAATCATACATCTGAATATTTTCCTAAGGTCGAAAATCCTTTTACCATGGCCATCAAAGATGAAGAAAGTTCAGCCGAAATGGAAAATAAATTTATACTTTGCAGAGATTCCTTGACAAATGCATCAGAGTCTACTGTCTCTACCACACAAATGGGAGATGTTACACTTGAAAAAATGATAGAAGATATTATAAAAAGCACTAAAATAGTAAAATCTAAAAGAAGAATTCTACATAAGGACATTGAAACTAAAGAACTGGGGGGTAAAAAAGCTATACCCTCATTAAATTCCGTCAAAGATCTGTTTGTCAACCCTCAAGCAGAAAACAAAACGAACCTTATAAAAGAGGCTAGATACGTTAATTTATCTCGAGAAAACTCTCTTTCACCGAAAGTCTCTCCGAAATCTACTCCAACTAAAATATTCCCAGTGCACAGAGTTAATGATAAGTTGTTAAAGAATGTTCCTATCGGAGGCTTTATATTGGACGACGGAGATGGTTATAATGAAAGAGAAGTTAAAACACCTGACAATTTTACCGCTCATTCAAACAACATTCCAAATGAGAAGATAAATAAATCATTAATCAGATCTCATTCTCTGAATTCTTCGATATCTACAAAAGGTAATTTAGAATACATGTCATCTGAATCTACACCGGATCTTTACGCTGCAGCAAAAGAGTGTGTTAACAACAGATTAAAAAGACAACGGTGTATTCGTAGAAAAAAATCGACGGTAAGCAATGAAAGCCTTTGGAAACAGAATAAGATGGAATCCAAATCATCGTTATTGCGTACATTGCAAATGGACATTCCGAGCCCTGCATTAGATTTGCAAAACGTTTCTCTATGTGAACCTCTTAGTTCTTCTATATACAATTGTTTAAATGGTCTGCCCGAGACAGATTACGATCGTTTTTCTATTCCTAACACATCACTTAGGTCTAACGTTTCGCATAGTAGCCTAATGCCTTATGATAATTTTACACAAAATCAAAGGTCAAGGGAATTATTCGGCTTAACATTAGAAAATGGTATTCCCAGCCCCATTACACCTGTGCCTAATCTGAAAAGAGCAAGCAATGTTCTAAGCGAAGAAAGAGCTCATAAGTCTAGCAAATTAGATGAAGAGCTAATACCAAGTGATGGTATGACACCCGTAATTGAACACAGATCTTCACGACGGTGTTTAACATATTCTCCAGAAGAAAGTAGCATAAATAGCAGCGAAGAAAAAAGGGGAAGCGTTGCGAGCAGCCGTTTTGAACGCAGTTGCGACATATATCAATCGCTTAAAGGAACTATTGATCTAGAAATTTTAACTAAGAATGACGTGATAGACGTTCACGGTGAGTGGTGACTATCGGATTTCCTACTCTATTTGTATTTTCACAATGGATTAAACATAAACTGTTGTAGTATAATACAAAATATTAACATTTCAGTTATACGCTGCAAGGATTTGCAACGGTCTACGGGAAAGACGGAGGACATTAACGCGTATGCCAAGGTATTTAATTTGTCGTGAATAATTCGAACGCTCACCAATTAAGACACATCTGAAATGTTTAATTGCTTCGATCTACTATTTTAATTGAAAGTCAAAAAATCATTTTTTTATTCCACGAGATGAAACGGTTAGTGAGCATGAAGCTATTAATTTTGTGGAGTCTTTTGTGGAGTCGTAATGAAATCCGTTGATAGAAGACGTTACCAGAATTGAAATAATCAATTTGCAGATTTGATACGTGTCGATTGCTTTTACTTAAGCCTTTAGGATTTCCCAATTTATTTCTAATTGACTGTGTTTTTTGTCCGTTAGTCGAAGGTACTTTTGATGAAATAAATTTAGTCATCCATGTCTGGGTGTCCACAAGGGATATCTATCAATGTCAGCAGTGGTCACATTGTGCACATTACTCTTAGTAAATGTAATTTGTATGTAAACAATGAAGGTTGGCACAGTGGAAAATATTTGTCGTTCGGGCTCTAATAAACTAATTAAATGAAGATCAAAATATCAATATATATTTACGGATATAACTAAATATAATATTATCTCAATTATTATTTTATAGACGACCTAAAATTTGCTTTGAATGCCAATATGATCAAATTGGCATATTTTCCAAACCGATTACAATACTATACTGTAACCTATAATTTATTGAAATAAACTATACAAAATTAAATTAAATTAATTAGCAAAAAATCTATTATTTCTTAACTGAAATGGTCTTTTTTCAGGTTGTAATAAGTGGCGTGACAGAGAACCAGTCTCTCCCATCGCAGAGGTCCATATTTCAGAGGACTTCGGTGCTTTATGGCAAGCGGGAGCCGGAGTTTCAGAGACACCTGAAGCTGCCGCTGCCCACCGCGATCTACGACCATCAGATGCTCCACATATCTGTGTGGCATAGAGACAAGAAGTACAGGTAGGGCCCAGATTAAATCTGCAGTGCGTCCTTAATCAATAACTATTAACAAAACTAAGAAAATGAAAAATCCAGACGCATTATGGGATATCACCCTTATCTGATAGAATGATATGATTTAGTTCCACGTTTCTTAATCAAACCGTAGAAGATCAATCAATTAAGAAGTAGAATGAACACCCTTCCGACCTTTGTATATTTACAAATCAAGGATAAATAGGCCTTTCCTGGCTATGCGTGGCGTCTCATAGAAATAATTCGCAATTTGCAGCGGGCGGAATTAGGAAGCTATACTATTATAAATTAAAAAAAAAAACTGTAGCTTTGTTTACAGTCCAACTTAATTTTAGACAAACGTTATAACGTTTTATTATCAGGTTACATTTTCTAAACTGTACACAAATCAGAATAAAAGAGAAAAATATCACTCAAATTGCTAGAGCTATTCACGTTCGATCAAAGCCAGCAAATGTTCCGGTGTGGAGCTTCGGACAAAGCAAATTGCATCCTGCTTTGAATTTTGCATCAAAATCACCATTTAAATATTCGTTAGAACTTTTGAAACGCAATTCGGAATGGTATAAATTGACATTGGTTTTTGATATTTTACATCTGTTGTAAATGTAACTTATTAATATATTATTTTTCTCGTGTGAAATAAGATACGAGTTCATAAAGTTTTTTCTTCTTCAATACTGGAACCAAGTAATGAAGAAACTAGTTAAAAGTTTAACGTTATTTCTCATCGGCTAAAGTAATCAAAACTTTTCCTACGCTGACAGTAGAATAGACGCAATGTAGTGCATTACACGCCTTAGCTGATGCTACCACGATTGATGTAATACTACGTCAGTTTAAGTCATTTTAAGTAATTGGGTCGGCCGATTGATACTAATCGATGTCACGTTGGCTATGTTTAACTCAAGTGTTATGACATATTTTTATTAAATTTCTGTACCTATCCTTTCACTTCTCTTAGCCTTTTATATTATAATTGATCCTAGCGTTATACACTTAGTTTTATTTAAGCACGCAGTCCATTAACAAAGAGGATTCTTTTCTGTTCATGCTCCACGCCCACGCGAAGCCTGATCATGCTGCTGAATATGCAATCGATATCAAAGAACCCGCGATGGAAGATCACAGTTGAGTTGGCCCCATCCAAACTGGCTTTCCAAAGTACGGTGGCCATAATTTTAAGCCTGGGTGCCGTGAAAAAAATTTCACTCTCCTGGCATATTCCGCTCTCATACATAAGATATTGGGGGTGGAATGACGCGGGGCGCGAAGGAATATGCGCACAACGATCGATTACGGCGCAACCCGGCCAGTCTCGTCCCGCACTCGCCGCCAGCGTACCCACGTCTGCCGTGCCCTTATAACAATTACGCATTAAAAAAACCCCCATCACATACAAGTGTTGTGGTTTAATGTTGTGCTTGTGATTACTGTGTGTGCCACCATCTTGCCCGGAACACCCGAGTGTATGTAGGAGCGAAACGGTAAGCGTTTTGTGTAAGAATGAAAAACCTTTTGTCACTTTCAATTTGTACAAAATTGAAATTTTCAGTTACGCACTTTTCGTTTTGTAGCGTTCACACTGTCCCGTGCACAATTTCTGTTGAATTCTGTATTAAACTCGATTTATTTGCTGCATTAGAAAACATTATTCAGTTTTAGCAAGAAATAAGTAATATAGTTATACGCGTCAACTTATTTATTAACTCCATATGAACGTTATATCGCCTTACATAATAAAGTCAACGTTGTATACAACAAGTTTAACGATGCACATAAATATTGTTAAAGTTGTGACGAGGACTTCTTTACGTCATCTTGTCAATTTAAGAACTGCTTCTACGGATTCGATTTCTTGTAAACATACCTTCTAAATTTATTATACTGACTATTTATGTTTCCCATTTATATTCCCTATTTATATTTACGGTCGTATTTACTTGAACGAGAAATTGGAATAAACATTGATAATAAAATCGAAATAATAACTATGTTAGAACTGGACTATTAGTGCCACTATATTAGCAAGTGTAATAGAGCCTTGTCAGGTGTGTAGGTAATTAAGAATTTTAAGTGTGCGTGGACCTAATGAGGTATGACCTAATGAAGTATGAACTGAAATAACAATTAAAATACAGCTAAACACAGACATTCATATAACAATAATAAATAAAAATATTTAAGAAGTAATTCTAATTTTTAAAGTATTTTTTCACATTTTTATATGAAACTGAATGAGTGAAAAAAAATTGATCTTTGTATGATTATCAAAATTGAAACACAAAAACTTTAATAATAATATTATTTAAGTTGTACAGTACATTTAAATTAGGTAACCATTTAAGGGGTTTAAATTTCCAAAACACCCCAATATATAAAAATTGTATTATAGCTATTGAATACATAAAATTATGAAAACTTTTAATATCTTCATGTATGTTAAATACGTAACATCACGCCTGTCATCCCTGAAGAGGTAGGCAAAGGAATGTAGAACACTCCCACATTTCACCAGTTACATACGTTTACGTCCCATTATGGATTAGGGGGTGAGCCTATTGCCGTACACCCGGCACATATCCAGACTCCGAGCTACTACTGGAAAATCTAAATTAGAACATTTAGTAATGTCCGACCCGGGAATCGAACCCAGGACCTCCCGTTCGTCAGTCGCACTTGCAACCAACACGACCAACGAGGCAGTCAAAAATTAAATAATGTATTATGTTAAATAATCTTTATTTACCACCTTGAACGAATAACTCACATTCAAAACATGGAAAGTTACACTAGAACTCACTATAATAACTTAGCAATAATTAGAGACAGATCCTTCACAGTAACTGCAGTAGCAAAGTTTGTTCACATGATCAATGTAACATGTCAAGTATTGATTGCCTCATTTCAATCAGCGCTCTCGATGGTTGGCTATTGTACGTCACCAATACATTATTCGAATACCCTTGAGTGATCCACTGCAACCAAGAAGTGTGGCATCATTAATACCATTTGGCGCACATCCAACACACTGAAGTGCTGTCGATTCTTTACAAAATGATTCGTTCCCCGAGCAGTTTTTGTCACGTTGTATTTTATTCCTAGAACATGATACAGATACAGATATGTAGGTCAATATCAATATATTTATGAGGTAACCTCTATTTCCATATGTTGTTTGTGTTTCTTGCGACTAAAGCAGTACTTGTAAGTACGTATATTAATAAATTCAGGGTCTGTGTAGTAACGTTTCAAATTAAAACACGACACTATATCACGCCTGTTTTCCCAAAACGGTTAGGCGGAGGAGGGTTGTACTCCTACGTTTCCCAATTATGTTATATCCCATGGATTAGGGTGTGAGCCTGTTCCCAAATACCGAGCACAAATCTAATCCTCAAGCTGCTATTGGGAATTTCAAGTTGGACTTTTTTCTTTTTACTTTTTCAAGTTAGAAAAACTGTCACTGCCCGACTTAAGGATCGAACCCAGAACCTGTTGCTCGGCAATCACGCTTGCAACCATTTTGTAATTTGAAGTATAGACACTTAGAACCTATGTATATACACATTATACACTTATAGGGCACAAATTAATATCTCGGCTTAATTGATACAGCGAGAATCATATTACATTAATACAGTTCTATCTTGTTCATGCACACAGCGGGAAGGTAATAATTACGATATGTACGAAATCCAATGTAATAGAAGTGGTTTGATTCGTGATCACGTATAAATGTTATGTTGTAGGTACTTATCGTCTTGAAAATGATCAATACATAACTGAAACGAACAAGTAGATGGAATACTATGCTGAGCCATTCCTTCGCGTGTAACCTATGACTCTTCATGTTGAAGTTGTGCGATTTATGGAAATTAAAGAATGCTAGTCATAGCGATCAACCTAAAACTTAAACTACTATAATGTATTATAATGAATATACTATATATGTTATACAATACAATACACTTCGTTGCACACCACATAGACATAGACAAAACTAATAAAATAACACAAGATTACAAAATAATACTTCCAGAAATTGATATATTTATATATTTGTTTTAAATTGACATTGCGGTTCCAACATCATAGACTTCAGACTTTTTATAACACAAAACAGAATCATATGATGCGATTCGTTTCAAAACTCGGATTTCATAAAATTAATATTCTACCGGACCCCATAAAAGAGGATTTGAATAAACGCGCCTAATAACTCTAAAATGTTTGGTCACATTTAGGTCATCGCCTGATTTTCCAACTCAATGCCAAAGTGACAATATTGATTATGGATATCCCTCTTGAAACACAGCCGATTAATATTCTACGTATTCGTTACGTTCACTAAATTGTACATCGGTTGGTAACACCGACATTTTTGTTGCCCATGCTTCCGTCTCCCTTCATTTATCTCTTTCTTGCTCCGAGCCCGATGCATTATTAATTTCCATTTCAGTTCTGTCCACTATATTATCATCTAGGCCACTTCTTTCTGTATTTCCATTTGTTTCTTTTAATTACCCCAATTATTTCTACTTATGTATGCCGTTCTTTTGTTCGTATTTGCATAGAAATAAAGACTTATACTGCAATGTTTTACTATTTATATTACAATGTTTTACTATTTCACGTATTAATTGATTGCATCATTGGTCGAGTGAGTACAAATCGTAATTGCACATCTAGAAGACCCACGTTCAAACTCCGGGTCAGGTACTGTTAGATTTTTCTAACTTAAAACTCCTGATAGTGATTCAGAATTGTGCCCGTAAATGTAACTGGTGGAATGTAGGACTATACTATGCTTTTTAGGGCATTTCATGCTCGATATTACGTTATTTTTTCACGAAATTGTAATAAGCAATTACTTCAGTAACTCCATTACTTGCCGACTTCTTAAATATTACGCAAGATAAAGATATGTACATAATATTATATAACCCAATATACATACGTTTATGAGCTTATGTACAAATGTATATTTCCTAGCCCTAGTTACTAGCAGCAGCAGGTAACTCTGTGTAATTTGGAACAAAATGGTTATGTGTGCAAATGTCCCAGAATATATTTATTTTTCTTACCTAATACATAAGATAAAGTTTATTTCTCATACATCCACTTTACTTCTCAAAAACAGGCGAAATAGTTAATAGAGTCCTTTATTAGTCCGTTCAAATATTTACGTTTACGGTCGGCTTAGTTCACGACGTACTTAACTATTAGCCTTTTTGTGTACAGTTGTAGCTGGCGGCCGCTACAAATTGAATAAACCTGCTCTACCTTTCTGGGCTGCATTTCGTCCATTACATTAATGAACTCGGTTCTCCATGTGGCTTCTGTAAAGTTTTATATTACAATTTGACGTAACATCACGCCTGTCAACCCCGAAGAGGTAGGCAGAGGAATGTAGAACACTCCCAGGTTTCACCAGTTACGTTTACGTCCCAATATGGAATAGGTGGTGAGCCTATTACCATACACCGGGCACATATCCAGACTCCGAGCTACTACTAGAAAATCTAAATTGGAACATTTAATAGTGCCCAAACCAGGGAATCGAACCCATGACCTCACGTTCGGCAGTCGCACGTGCAACCAACACGACCAGCGAACACGCAGGCAGATATTATTAAATTGATTCCCATTGAAATGTCTGTTAAAATATTATTATCCTTGGCATTCCTTTCATCTTTTTATACAGCATATTAGGATGACTGTATCACTTCTTTACTACGATTTCAACAATATTGTACCTAAGCAAATGTTATCCCCAAATTAATGGCAATTAATCCATCATTTTCTAACGATTGAAAATGACGAAGATCTTGCCGTTTACGTTGTAAAGGTCTTTATAAGGAGATACGTAAGTCGGTACACGTGTTCGTATGTCCTCGTCAATGCATACTTCAACAAACACCCGCTTGATATTGGCACAACGGAATCGAATGTTATTCAGTGGTACCGTAACGAGCGCTAACGTTTGCACACGTGGTATTGACCCAGTGAGCCGATTTAATGACAACCACGTTTATTTAGTTGGCGACTAAATGGAAGCTTAAATCGTTGAAAGGCTTGATCCATGTATTTAGTGTATTAAAGAAGTTGAGATTAAATACATATTTCGAAAGTAAAGAATAATAATTTCATCCTACTTAATTTTCGGATTCGGTCAGAAATCCTGGTTTCAAGCGCATATGCAAGATTGGTTTGATGGATCGCATTATAATATTTAAAATTAAGTGACCGTAAATTGACTGCGTCGTTGGTCGTGTTGGTTACAAGTGCGACTGCTGATCGGGAGGTCCTGAGTTCAATTCCCGGGTCGGGCGCTACTAAATTTTTCTGATTTAGATTTTCTAGTAGTGGCACGGAATCTGGATATGTGCCCGGTGTGTGGCAGTAGGCTCACCACCTATTCCATAATGGGACGTAAACGTAACTGGTGGTTCGTGGGAGTATTCTACATTCCTCTGCCTACCTCTACGGGGATTACAGGCGTGATGTCACATTTTTTTTTAAATTCGTAAAATAATTCTTCACGTATAAAAAGTCATTTTTGTAAGTAAACATTTTATAACATCTGAAGCGCAAAGAAATTAAAAAAATCACGTAGGTACCTACCAAAGTGATAGAATTCAGCCTACATTATTACAATATTAAGTAATCGAGGAAAGAAATTCAACCTATATTATTGCGATATTAAGTAATCTTGCTTGACTTGTAAACAGAAATATTAAATAGGCAGTGGCCTCTTTAATGTTTACCAATAGCTACCGGGACATAAAACTACCTACAGGGGAGTCATAAATAGTCTAGTGTTATGGCCTATAGGTTTGATAGCACTGTTTTTATGACATTTTCGAGTGTATACTGTTTTACGTTTAATCTATTATTAAGCTTGGAATAAATTTTTTACGATAGTTATTAACATTTTAAAGAGAATTAATTATAAATGCTGCTATACATTTTTAATATTAGTCAAATTTCTTCGAATCAGTGAGCAAAAGAATATAATAAATCAAAATTGCTAAGAAGATTGTGACTCAGATGTTATTTGAAACTTCGAATATGTTATCATAGTCACCTCTTCCTTTTTCAGTCACAATCGTTACAAAGATGGTTTTACAATCACTGCATTTAGTATATATCTGGTCACCAAACGCTTTATATAAAAACTGTACGGCTTCTATCGATAGGTTCAGGAAAAATAGCTTTAACTATTTTCAGTTCGCTAGCTATTCAAATATTACATATGAGTATTATAACTTGAGCTCGTTAAAGGTGAATAATGAGTGCATGACATATTTAGTACGTTCTGTATATATAACTTGGCCGCTAATAGGTTTTAAAGACGATTCCGAGCAGCCGTAAAACTACGGAAGCGTATTCTTGTATAATAGATCGCGTTATCCAATTGGCTGTACATATGTTTACAACACGTAAGCATAGGGAATGATTTTTTTTATTAACATCAACATAGGAATATTCCAGGAGATATAAACTTGTTAAAGTCCCACCGCAGGAAAGGTTTCTACTTCGGTTTTGGTTAGTTTCAGGAAAAATCTCAGTTTCGGTGACAATTTTAGTTATCCAATAACACATTGAGGTCTTTCTTTTAGTGTGATCGAATAATCAACTATAATGCTAAGGAAAACATCGAATTGTGGGGTATGTTTATTTAACATAATACATTATTTAATTTTTGACTGCCTCGTTGGTCGAGTTGGTTGCAAGTGCGACTGCCGAACGGGAGGTCCTGGGTTCGATTCCCGGG
>DWFO01001503.1:0-15672 GCA_018246595.1 Mimoniades nurscia nurscia | reverse complement strand
GTTTTCATTCCCACCAATCCACCTTTCGTCACCTCTTAACGTGTTTAATGCTCATATGAAGCATTATTAAAGTTAGTAAATGGATTGTAGAACGCAAGGTGCACATATATGACGTACATACTAAGTCGACTCCATGTTTTGTTCTGCTATTGTAACCTCATAACACATTATCTCACACAACAGATAATAATGAAAGTTTTCACGAGCTGTGCAACCCGATAACGGCTAATGCATTTTATACATTATACGTTATAAATAGACTACTAAATGCACGTAGCTCGTGTGTACGTCAAAGGTGATTTTGTTATTATCGAGGACAATGTGCTTTTAGCGTATTTTCTTCTGCCACGTTGACTTCAAGACTCACGTTACTTGATTTAAAAAATGTCTGACCAACTTTATAAAACATCAAGGAATAAGTCCAATTACAGCGAAGCTTTACAAAAAAGTAGATTTGACAAAAAAAATATTTGATTCCCTCCGTACGTACGTTTCAACAATATATTCGTTCGGTTAGTTCAATAAAGAATGTATCTGAATTGAATTTTAGAAAACTTTGCTCATCGCTATTCCGGAACTCCGATCCAGTCCAATCAAGTCTGTCTTTGGTTTTATTGAGCTTTTGTAAAAATAAAGCGAGACCATATTTATGTATAACATATTTTGGAAAATTTTGTTAAAAAATGGACCAGGTTCTGTAAATAGTATTTGTAATATTGCTATCGAATCTAACAGAAATAAATTTGTCTTCAAATATCATTATTGTCATTTTCAAATCAATTTATCCTAAAATGTGTATTACAATTATGATGACGATGATCATCATCATCAGCCTATTGCAGTTCCGTGCTGGATATAGGCCTCCCCTGAGGGGTTATGTCCGTAATCCCCACGCAGTGCATGTGGAATGGTGATAGCAGAGCAGAGAAGAGCTTCTCGCGCCGCCTGCGCTGCTGCACATAGCCGGCCGGGGCAAGTGGTTGTGCCTAAACAAACTGCGCCATACCACGACCTACCAGCGCCGTATTTAGTCGCCTCTTGAAATGCCCTGTATCTGTCATGTATTACAAAATTTTCATTAAAAAATACACGTTCTAGAATCTTGTGTAACCGATTACCTAAAAGCAACTTAACAGCGCGAAAAAGTAAACTGTATCAGATTGTTCTTGTTCTTGTTATCTGTATTCCATTATTACTGATAACCGAACCACTCAGGAGATAGCTGTCCACTTACTTCCATACAATTGAACTGCCAAGTTATCGGTCTGCTGTAGAATTGGACAATGGCCGACCATCTACGAAGAGACCGCAATCGCCATGAATGCTACGAAAGCTTTTATTTCGTATTAGACGTAAACCTTCAATAAAATTTTAGGGCTAATAGTATTATTGTCGGAATATATTGTTTCCTTACGTTATTGAAGCGTAAGAAAAATGTTTGCGACGTCTTGTCTATTACATTTATACAAAAAGTTCTTGTTTCGCTGTTACACTAAATTGCCTTAATATGCTAAAGTTTAATGAACGGGACATAATTATGAGAGACAAATGGGTATTTTATTAATCAAATCATACAAAATATCTAAATATAACATCATTATAGTCATCTTATTTCCCACATATTCAGCATTCTTATTTTCTTTATTTTATTTCGCTCACTCTTATCGATATCGAAACGTAATTAAAAATAGATTGAGTAATAGAAAAACACTACTATTTAGTGTACTTAAAAGAGTATATATTTCATATTCAACAAGCTAAGTGCAATATGTTGTTAAAATTCATTGTTCATATAATATTCAAAATTGTACAATGTACAATGTTCATTATTAAATGTAAACTATGTAATAGTAATTAAACATAATTTATTTTACTTATTTCATTTAAATGTATTGAGATTCAATATTGTAAATGCAGAGTTCATCTTTTGATACTCGAGTTATGTTTAAATTTTATTCTATCGTGTATACTGCGTTGCTGAACCTAATAAATAAAATTAATTCATAATAAATCGAATCACGTGCATTCCACAAACGATCTATCTACAGGGATGCATAGTAATTCTCTAAGCTAACCCGTTGATTTATAAAGCTAAATCCTACACGGACCCACGTCACTCAATTTGTACGATAAATAATCGTACGTTCCGCGACAACCGGCGCTCGGATATTTGTTTGTCCCTCGAATACAAAAGTAACATCCTTACATTAAACTAATATCAAATGTCAACCGGATTTCCAGCCGTATCACACAACAGCGGTGATATATTGCGTATATACATACCAAAGATGAGTAAAAATGTAATAACAACCGAGATAAATTCCTTAACACGTCGTCCTAGGACAGAAAGTTTCACAAGAATTTTCTTGAAACAACATGAATGTCAGAGACATGTAAAATGCAACATATCAAAGCCAGCGTGTACGGACCAAAGCACAAGAATTATGTACCACTGGTGCTAATTTTTATTATATTTTTACTTTTCGAAATGTCCGACCTTTTTATTATGCTGGTAAAAAAACCGTAACATCACGCCTGTAATTTCCGAGGTAGGCAGAGCAATGTAGGAAACTCCCACATTTCACTAGTTACGTTTACGTCCCACTGTGATGAGCCTATTGCCATACACCGGGCACATATCCAGACTCCGAGCCGATCTCTCGATCGGCAGTAGCACTTGCAACCAACACGGCCAACGGGAACGTCTCTTATGCTGGTAGTGGGGAATTATCAAGTATAATTGTTGCACAGTCATAAATAAAATTATTAAATTAGCCAACACTGATGACAATGATATTAAAGAGTTTTAGTAATCCTAATCACATCACGTGACCTAATTACATAATGTACCAGCTTTATTGACATATGTACACTAATTATTATGTACATATAATATACTTCGATATTCACTCAAATGTTTATCAAAATAACAAAATGTATTATACTGTGTACACATTGTCGTCGCTCAAATAGAATCCCGTTGTGAGGAAAAAACATTTCTATGTTGGTTATCCGCGAGCCATGCGTAGATATTTGGGTAATTATTTCTCCATTCTGGGGCTAATAGATTCCAGGCTTACAAATATATAAGAAACAACGAGGCCATCTTATCCCGATTAAGCGATACAATATAAGCATAGAAGGTAACATTGTTCGCTAACGTCCGTAATCATACATCGATGTACAATATTTATCTTATTATTTCATATTATTCTCCTCCTTCTAGAACACTTTTTGCTACTTTACTATCCATCTTCAAAGTGTATAAAATTTATTTTAACAAATTATATCGTAATCGTAATCGTATATTTAATTTGTAAGTAATAATACGTTAAATTAAATTAAAAAAATCATTATAATATAATACGAACAGTAAACTACTTATTAGTTTTTTATCAATAATATAATCCCTACTGTGTAAGTAATTCCCATTTTACATCGTTAAATTCCCGACAGGGACAGGGGAATTTTTCAACAATGAAATGTCAATTTACCTTTAAGTGGAAATAGCAGTGTGTCTGAACAATTTACCTGAACGCGTGCAACCGGACCACACAGCAACGATAAGCGACGGACTCAAATCCACTACCGTATTCAAGATTAATGTAAGGAGTACAAGGGGTTTAAGAGGTCGGCAAAATGGAAAAGTTAATTTTAATGCACCGCTCACGGCAACTATCTCGTTACGGCCCTAGCTGCGACTCTCTCGGCTAGCATTTCTAAAGGGATTGGTACTCCAATCCGCTTGTGAGTGTGGAAGCATTTTTTTTACCTTTTCAATTAGAAATGTTTTTCTTTAAAAAAGTAATTTCAAAAATATTTTGCTCGGGCCATATCAGTAATAAGTTATATTTATATTGCGCTTGTATTCATTAATAAATCGAAAACAATAATGAAAAAGGTAACATCACGCCTGTAATCTCCGAAAAGGTAGGCAGAGGAATGTAGAACACTCCCATAATAAATATAAAAATAATAAACATATAAATATAAAGTCGCAATAATAAAAAAAATACGACCATTAGTTGTACTTATGTACGGATTATAAAGATCAGGTTAAAAATATAAATTTTACACAAGTTTTTTTATGACAGAAAATACGAATTAAAAAAATATATTTAATTTTATACAAATATACTTAATTTCAATCAGTTAAATTAGAAACGAAATAACACTAGATTATCTTCTGTGTTTATTGGTAAAAATGTTGATATGACGATGTGTCATATGTGTAAATTTTAATTTATTTCATTACTTTTATTTTCAATTGGAATATAATACAAAAAATCAGTAAAGTTTCTAGTAACAAACATTCCATTAAATGAAACATTGCAACAGAAAAGATTGTAAGATACATACATAAATATACCTCATGAATTATATTTTTACAACCCATATTAAAGTCAGAGCAGTGGGTTGTTAGCCGCCCCTTCTATGGAAGTCAGCGATCATAGAAGGAGGATTGGCATTCAAGTACGGTTGAGACGTTAGAGGCCACTTACAGTGACATTTGGAGAATAAATAACTGTGCTAAGTGTCCATTTTATTGCACCGTGCTTTAGTATGTAAATAAAAGTGACCTTTTATCGTGAGATACATTAAATACTAATTTAATGTATCTCACGATAAAAGGTCACTGCAGTATACATTTCTAAACTCCTGTAACTCTTTCATCATATAATATTGCAGCCAAGTCACTATTGACAACAACATACAATGATATACGAGTATACAATACACATGTAAACTTCCGTGAAAGTCTGCTGCTAAGGGCGAGAAAATGCAAAATAAGCCGGTCCCTGACTCTTATTTAACCGATTCTATTATTTTCCCGTTGTAATCGCGTTTTACTTATTTCTTCTCGTATATCGGCAGACAATTAAAATACCTGGAATAGCAGACGGACGTTTGCTCCGATGCAAAAACTCGTTATGCTGTTTTTATTCGCATTTTATTGCGTTCTTCAGTAAAGTGATGTTCTATTGTTGTTTCGTTGAAATATTTTTTAAAGTAAAATATTTTGTGTCATATTACCGTCATCATCATAATCCTGTTCTCATAAATAAGATAATATGAGATGTTATCAAATCCTCGAATGTATAGATAAGTAATAACTATTTTTTTCAAAACAAGTGCGGCACTGTTAGGGCCGGAATACAAAGTAGCAAAACATTTCTTAAGTTTCTAAAAAAAACTTTCAAATACTTTTCTAAAAAGGTCGTTTAGAAAAGGAATCGAAGGAAATGATATTACAAATAGCACAAATTAATGAAATAAAGGACTATGTATGATTGCCTGTTAGTCATTGTTTTTATAAACTTAACACGACCGGCAAAATCTTAACTTATTCAGCCTAATGATTTTCTATAACATTAAACCTAGTTGGTTGCAAGCACGACTATCGCTTGGGGGTGCTGGAAATTCCCGTCGAGCTCAACTGGATTTTTCTAATTTAGGTTGTCTTATAAGTCGCTCGGATTATAGAAATATGCCCGATGTGTAGCAATAGGCTCACCACCCATTTCATGACGAGGTAAACGTAGCTAGTGCAACGTGGGAATATATTACATTTCTTTGCCTACTATTTCTTAGGGGATTACAGGCGTGATAATATGTATGAAACCTACTATCTATCAATTAACAGATCCTTGGCGAGTATTGATTGGACCAATTAATCGTAACCTCTTATCAAACGGGAGAGCACGTCAACTCAATTAATTACAATGATTATTCGATTGATTAGCAACACAGCAAGTAAATCGTATTAAATTAATTTACGTATTTCTGTATTAAGAGCTAGTTGAATGTAATAAGTATTTTGTTATAAAAAACGATGATAATAGTCGTAGTTTTGTTACCTGAGATTGCGCTGAATAAGATGACTAAGGCTTTTGTTCTATTATGTTTTCATGAACGCAATACGATCGTTGCTACTGGTATATTATATACTGTTGTCTGTGAAGATGAAATGCCGTAAAACGTAATTGGTATCATCCATCCGCTGAAAACATGTACAAACATATTCTACTTATGCTGTCGTACAGAAGATATCGTACCTACTATTATATACATCATTTGTTTGCTTGATTCGTTCCAGAATATCGTTAACCGTTTATTAGTATGTAGTTGTGAGTAGTAACCACGTAACGACCTCGTTTGTTGTGTTGGTTGCAAGTGCGACTGCCGATCGGGAGGGTCTGGGTCCAATTCCCGGGTCGGGTACTACAAAATTTTTCTAATTTAGATTTTCTAGAAGTGTCTCGGAGTCTGGCTAGATGCCCGATGTATGGAAATAGGCTAATCATCTATTCCACAGTGAGTCGTAAATGTAACTGGTGAAACGTGGGAGTGATTACATTCCTCTGCCTACCTCTTCGGGGATTACAGGCGTTACGTTTTACTTATTAGTATAGTGCACATAACAGGATGTGAATAAGCCTAAAATTGGTTTTAATGATTTCCATATTCATGTTAATTTTAATGACACTTCTTTTTCCACTTAATAAGATCTTCAAAAAAGCAACCCAATATTACAAAAGTAAAGTAATAAATCAGCTACACTTTAATAACAATCTTTATTCCGCTAATAGGTGATTGGATTTCCGCGAGCCAGTTTTCGATCCTTAAATTCCTATTTTGATTGCTATAACGATCGGAAAAAACACTCGGCGAACACACCCGATTTTTCCGAGCAAACGTTTTTGAGGTTGACGGGAGGACGTCGAGCCACCGCGTCCGTCGCTCGACTGTTTGTCGAAGGTGTGCGACAACTCTTTTAGTTTCTGTTTCCAACAACTTTGATTGGAGCGCTCTTTATTTTAGTAAATTGGCAAAACTTCGCCGAATGTTTTCCTTTACTTCCTCTGCTTTCTTTGACTTTCAGAAGATCCACTTCTATAACGTTAAACGACTTTTAATATTAGATTACTCAACAATGAAACTGAAATGTTAAGAGCTTAACGGTTAAACTTAAAATTTAATAGTAACTGCGAAGCTGTAAAGCGTCGCCACTTCTATGGACAAAGATATTAAACTACCAAAAAAAAATATTCGATACATTTTTACGGGTAATATTTTTTCAAATAACAAATTGTGGGGTACGAAATGCCTACTATATTATTCACGTACAATTCAAATTATGTATAGACTATCGTCTTTGTCCGCGCGGAGAAAAAATACATCCCCCGACCTCATGCCAGGATTCCAGGATGTCGTGCGAGGCGACTAAACCCGGCGCTGGCTGATCGCGATATGGCGCGGCCAGTCTGGGCCCGGTTAAATGTCCCGGCGTCGGCATTGCAGAAGCATTGCTCTGCGATACCTACCCTGCATGCCCAGTAAAGGGATTATCCATAAAAACCTCTGAGGGGAGGCGTATATTCAGTAACGGACTTGCTGATATTAATAATATTGAAGTATCTTACATAATTACGGCTAAATGACGTTGCGAGAGGAAAATTAAATATTTTAGTGTTCTTATAAAGAATACTATGCTGTAATACTGCCTACGTAATATTTAAATGGCTTTTCTTATTATCAATATCCTAGAATCAAGAAAAGTGATGTACGCTGCAAAATTATTACGATTATGAAATTAATTCAGTATATAATTATCGAAATAATAAACATGCCCATTGGAACATGCAGGTTATAATGATTATAGAGTTTCGGCACATTAAGCTTTGAAAGCAAAACATTACGCCCAAAGTGCATTATCATATTCATGACTCCACGTCAGTAAATATGAAGCACTTGTGTATGTGGATAAATAAGTTAATAAGCAAGAGTGCAAAGGTTCCGTTGGGAATTAAAATAGGTACTGGTCAAAACTAAACACCTCAAAATATTATCCGGTAGCATATTAGTTATAATATTGTGTATCGTTAAAAAGCATAAAAATCAGTTAATTAAAAATAAAATGGGTGAGTTTTTTAAATTTATTAACGTATGTCAGTAACCGGTCGCGCCGCGCCGCCTTCATGCCGCGGCCGGCGCCATGCGACGTCCGGATGTGTTTATTTTTCATTTCCGCTGCCCGGCCGAACCCTCCGGCTGCCCAACCGCCCTGTGCTAGGGTCGCCACAGTTGTTATTTTTTCAATACAGGATAAAAAATATCTATAATCCAACCAATCCAGGCCGTGAAGTTCAATATTTATCCGTGTTGGTTTAAACAAAATTATAACGAAATGGCTTGTAGAAATGTATACAACATAGCATATATGACAATACAAAGAGTTTTAACTGGTGAAACTGGTGAAATGTGGGAATGTTCTACATTCCTCTGCCTACCTCTTCGGGGATTGCAGGCGTGAAGTTACTTTACAAAGAATTTTAAACGTGCAATCGCTTAGTTCATTTTGTAAACAAAAATGTGTACCTATATATACAAACACATTTATTTCTTACATCACAAGACTGAAAGTTATAACAATAGGTAATCGGGACAATTATTTATAATAAAAAATTTCTCCTTTTAATAACTTTTAACTCAAATACATGAAGCCATGGTGAACATCGGGTTACAAGTAAACTAGTTGTATCTATATAATATTCATATGAATTATCACAATGAAAATTATATTAAAGATAATGTCTGGAATGTTCAAATAATCTGGCTAACCTACGTAGTACGTACAGTGCGTGGTCCGAGTGAGTGATGATAAGCCATCTCATTTTACTAGATGAAAGAAAATGGATGCACAGCCAGTGGGATTGTTAAGTGCGTATAAAAAAGGAAAAAAATTAAATGCTCGCTTCCTTTTATCACTGTTTTTGTAAGAATTTGGTGTACAATACATTCTTATGTCTTTATTTTATTACACAATAGAATACTGTTGTTATTCACTCAGCCTACGCTTGGAAATTTTCTAAAAAGGACTTTACATTCCTTTGTACTCGTACACTATGTTACTCCTTAAGTATTCAAAAAATTTTATGCACTATTGTACCATTAAGAACCATTGAGAACTGATTGTCTTCTTGAATTTCAGCAGAGATCCTTACCGACCTTAACACTAAGTCTCAACGGGTCGAATTTTAATTCAGCCTTCAGGACGTTTGCATCGGAAATAAAACAAACCAAACTTGTATGAACTGTTAAATATGTATCTCATAACATTCAATTATTTATCTAAAATTAATGTCTTTCTTCAAATTCATGATTCATTCCCAATGCATTATTCGTACCCGCCCGGTTCATTCCAACTGCGTTGTGTTACTGTCGTAGTCCATTCCTGTTGAATTACATTTACCCTCGTACGCAGGCATTCCGTTATAACCTTAAATATCGGCAAAAATCGAACACGACTCGATTGAATTGAAACCACAACTCGCCTGGAAGCTCGGCAATGCACGCTCAAATTCCAAATGTTTCCAGTTTTTCTCTCTCAATTACCTACTGTGTAGAGATTTTTATTTACGATGCCAGATATATATACATATTTGACGGGCGTGTAATAAAATAAGATTCATTTTAAGTCAAAATCCGTGAACTGACGTGTCCTAATATTATGTCAAGTTTTTTATAGGTAAATATGTATAAAAGTTCAGGTAACGAGAATACAATTAAAATAAGACAAAACACGCCCGTAATCCGCGAAGAAGTAGACAGAGGAGTGTCGTACACACTTCACCAGTTACGTTTACATCCCACTATGAAATAGTTGATGAGTCTATTGCCATACACTAGCCACATATCTGTAGGTACTCCGAGCAACCACTAAAAAATTTAAGTTGGAAAAATCCAATAGTGCCCGAAATTTGAATAAAAGACTTCTTTTTTGGGAGTCCCACTTGCAATCAACACGAATATAAAGGAAAACAATTAAATGTAGCATATTATTTTCAACCCGTCACAAGCCATACTTTAACACTTGTTCTAACACTTTCCATAGTCAGATGTAATACCTCATGCTTATTGCAGATATACATAATATTAAACTCTTGACATACTATGAAACGATGCACAAACGATGCCACAATTTGTATTATTGTCAGGTTGCCTGTAGGTAACCAATTCGCCCTAGCGTAAATTGTCAGTATCAATCACAGACCACCCTTTGACATTGATCGACATCGGAACACTATTGCACTATTAGCCCATGCATCAAAGGTAAAGTATAAATATCTACGTAGGTATTAGGTATCACGAATGAGTAAGTGTTGACATTTACAACTAATCGATACTGAAAAATTTTCTAGGTAAAGGTCTATTAATTATTATAATTAAATTCTTCTTTTCTAAGGAGAAGAATATTAAAAACACTAACTGTTACTCCGCCCATGTACCTACCTACCTATTTAGGAGATTTCATAAGCATCATGAACAACTCTGGGGCGTTTAGATTCCCTTTAGATGCTTTCTTACATACACGATACTTTTTTTTTAATCTAAGAACGCCTATCATTCGGTAAACCTAGAGTAAATGTGGTGTACTATATAAAATAAATATTAATTAATATAAACAGTTTGGTCACTGCCAACTAATTACCTACTTTCTCAGGTTAGAAAAATCCTATAGGTATCTAGGTAATATATTCTACGCTTCAAACGAACCCAGGACTTCACGAGCAGCAGTCGCGCTTTACAACCATACGCCCAGCGACTCTTTTAATACGATATTTTGAGATTATTCTTGTTATTAATTAAAATAAATTTTATAAAAAAAAACAATATTTATACATTTCTTAATAATTAGGTAACATTCGAACTACCAGAAAGCATTTTATAATAAATACAAATTTTGCACTATATTTGAATAATGTGTTGTACTATTAAAACCCAAATTCTTAAATAAATGTTACTTATACCTACATAGCAATGTAACAACGTAAAAAAAATAAACAAGTAGGTAGATACTAGAACAAAGTAAAGATTATTATAAAAAAAATGTTGGGTATAAATGATACTTTTATTAACTCCTCCATACAGTAGACACTTAAAGACCAGTGTAATGAAATATGTATAATATTCCAGCCAACGTTATATTCGGACACTTGTGATGTACGGTGTCATCGCAGAGTTTACTCATCTTTGTATGTCGTCGTGCGGTCCCTTTCATGTACCTACCTGTTTATTTATTTGCCTGCATATGGGGAGTGATATTTAATTATTCTCGACGTCGCCCTTTTCATCAACAGCAAGCCACAAAAAAAAACAAATGACTTTTATAGAATACGTACATATATGTATCTATATCACAGCTTATGTTAAATTGATAATTAAGGAAAACCAGGGAATTAAAAATGTTTACGGCTTCATTGGCCGTGATGGTTGCAAGCGTCACTGCCGATCAGGAGATCCCGGTTTTAAATCCCGGGTCGGGCACTACTGGATATTTCTAATTTAGTTTTTAAATTGGTACTTGCATAGAATCTGGAAATGCGCCTGGTGTGTGGCAATAGGTAAACCACTTCCATAGTGGGACGTCAACTTAAATGGTGAAACGTGGGAACGTGCTGCATTCCTCTGCCTGCCCCTTCGGGGATTACAGATCACGCCTGTACATTACGTTACGTTGTTACGTTAACTAGAAATTATAGGTAGGTATAATTTGTTAATATATTAAATTAATTCATAGATAGGGAATAATTTATTATCTCTCTGCGGTCTTCACACAACCCCAGAACATGCCACCTAATATTGATCAGGTCCAAATCCAACTGTGCTGTTGGTGCTTTGGTGTCTACTTGTATCAATTAAACACACTTTCACAATTATAATTGGGTGGTAATAATGCAGACAAAATACCGAGCACGTCTCGTGAGCGAGAGAGCGAGGGAGCGAGTGTCGTACTCTAGCTGCGCATACACTACAATGATGATGAATTAACGTCTAAAACATAGCGTTCGAACAAGATTGCGTCTAAATAATGTAGGTACGATAAGAGCACTGCTGCAATGCAACGAACAAAAATTGTCAAAAGATGCAAGAGGCAGCAGCGAGATCCGGCGCTGCTGGTTCATATATCTCAATGCCTAAAAGTATCGTGGTTCAAACATTATACTTATATCCATCCATATCGTTATGTCCATTATGTGAGCTAAAGGAATATAGCCATTACATTCCTCATAACCTAACCTGTTTATTCTATATTATGTCCAATGTAATTAATTTATTTGATAATTTTCTTATGTTTATGATAACGGTAGTTTCATTTCAAAAATTAACCAATATCTCATAAGTCCAAAAACTGAAACGGAACCTTAAAGCAAAGGAAATGAATGAAAACAAATTAAAATGTCTTACTTATTTATTTATTAAAAACATGTTTAAGTTTCAAACTTAGAGATAAGTAGATAATAGATTAGAAACGCGAGGAGAGAATACCCACATGTAATTTTCACAGCAAACAATATTATGAATTTTCGAAAAAATATTCATTTGTACAATAATTTACTTAAATCTCTTTTCTACTATCACAGTCCAAAGCTTTAAAGTGCATAAAGATACATAGAATGCTACATAGAACAATAGCCCTTAACGTTCCTAAATTAGTTTAATATTGCCTTTACTTTGACACTAACGTTAAGTGTTGTTATTAAACAATAAAAATTAAAAGGGAGACTGCTAACAATGTGATTAGGTCGATCAATAACAAGTATGACTCGTTATCATTAAGATTTTATTTACGAAATTGACACCACACATTGTATGTAAATATTCAAAAATAATAATTCAATAATCAGTTTTTTTTTTCACTTTTTACAATAATCAGTTATGTAAATAATAAATAATTCTTCACGTAACAGTTGATTCTAATATTATAATTCAATAGGTTGAAAAGTAAAACAGAAATGCTTTTCCATATTAGTACGGAAACAACTCGCAAGCTAATGGCAAATTGAAAGCAAGTACAACATCTAAACGTCACTTATTTGTACGTCTTCACTATGCGTAGTTTATTATTTCAACTCAGTAATTCACAAAAAATGTAACACCACGTCGTAATCCCCGAAGAGGTAGGCCGAGGAGTGTAGTACACGCCCACGTTACACGAGTTACGTTTATGTCCCACCGTGAGCCTATTGACATACACAAAGGTTAAATATTACATTATATTCGGTTCTTGAATAAAAACATATTTCCGGCAACACTGTGCTAACATAAATTTAATTTACGTTAGAATTTCAGTGAGTTGAGCGATCATTAACAGACTTATGACGTCACTTGAAAGTACTAACCATATAATATATAACCTATTAATAAGATGATCACCATTTTAAGTTGATTATTACTCAAATCACATTTCTGCGTTATTAATATGATATAGGCAGCAATATTATTTACTGATGTCCTTGTTTTCTATTCATAAGTACATAATACTTTCATTTTCCATCACCTTAATTTTCTAATTATTTATTTGTTGCCAGATTCCTTGCTTTCAAAAACCAGAATTTTTTACATTAAAGACATGAAACTTATATGAGGAATGCTGTAAGTTCATTCTCCTCCTATAAACTTTTTCTGTATATTTTTATTAGCAATACTATTATTAAAAAGTTATATAAAACATACTAGTTTTGACTATCAATAACAGAAATTAAAAAACAATATGACAATATATTAAAGACAATTTTATAAAGTTATTAAGATTTATTGAAAGATACGTGTACATAAATGCAGGAATGTTATTTAAATTAAAAAAGCAACAAAAATACACTTACCTCTAAAAAGAAAAAACGGGAAATACAATTGTTACAATTTTTTATATTTATGCCAATATGTATTAAATACAGGATTTCAACATTGCTACATTTCAGGCAAAGATAAAATAACTAGTCTACAGCTTTTTTTAATAATGTTTTATAGAATTGTACTTCATACTTTATTTTTACGGAGTTACCGTTCGAGCTCGAGACTATGAGCAAATAATGACGCACAAAGTGGATTTTATAACGGAATATCTAATGTTTTGCATTTTACCGTAACATTTTTATCAAACAATCACAACAAAGACATATTACTAATACGTGATCCGTATTTTTTTTCATACATTTACGACGTCAATTTATAGTAATTTTATTTTATTTCCAATTTAAATATTACTAAATTTACCACTTTTTACATTGACATAAATGCATACATTTTAAATTAAAGAATGTTTTTGAATTATAAGTTTATTTAAAAAGAATATCCCCCATTTTCTCTCGGAAATTTAAGTCATTAATACACATAAATAATAAGGTGCACAAATACATTATTAAATATTTATGTGTGCTAGTAACATGTTGACCATAATCAAAGCTTCCAACATGGCGGGATAAATATGGCTGTATTACAACTTAACTAGGCACGACTCATGGCTTATGTCTAGCAGCGGATTCAGACAGCCTGATTATGATAAATTAAACAAAAAAGTGGAAATTGCTGTTTTGATGAAGCAGTCTATTGGAAATGTAAATGCCTATTATTATTATTTATTACCATCACGATGAACACATGTATGTACAATTTTCAATTTATTTATTATTATATCATGTCATGTTCAGTTCAGCTCAACAAATATGATGTCGTTATTATTACGTACATACAATTGAAAACCTCATGAACTTTGAATGATCGTCTAAACACTTCTAGTATTTTTGATACTGACGTAAAGTACATAGAAAAATAAGTTGTATTTTAATATATCTACACGTTTCATGTAATTAATTTTGTAGCCAAAGTAGGTAATATCACCCTTGAGTACACAGAATATTAAAATAAAAAAAATATAAAAATAATTATGACAATAGATCACAAGACTCAAATTCAAAATATTATTCTAGAAATTTAAGGGATTTATTACCTTACATGTATTTAAAAAATAATGCAATTTTTAATGCATAAAATTTCATGGACTGAAAGAAATTTCAAAACTTGTATGAGTCGAGATAATTAAGAACTGTAAAAATTTTAATACCAAGAAATAAGAAAGTGATAGGTAAAACTGTGTTCTACTTGGTAAATCAGTTTTCCAATACAAACACTCTCTAATAAATGTAGTAACTGTCCATACTAATAATATGTTACTAATTCCTGACATTTATCTTATCTATCAGACACATTTATTTCTGTTTGATTTCCATTGAAACGAAATTGTTATCTTTTAAGGTACATTGTTATTCAATAAACTGTATATTAATCACACGAGGAGATAACATCAAAAAAACACAGTTTATAGCTTTGCTTATTAGAGTTAATATTATTATATCGTCTGTGGAATTTTTTAATAGCATTAATCAGGGCTAATTTATTTATGTTGTGGTGAGATTAATGTCCAAATGACATCACAGAGCGGAATATCCAAAAAATTCAAATTCCCAATTAAAACAGCTTGTTTGATATTTTATTAATACTATGTCCAAACCATCTTTTAACAACCTTTCTGAAACTGAGCCTTGTGTATTATTAAAAATTTAAATTGATACTTTTTCTTCATAAGTAGTAAAAAATTTAGCTTTAAGCAAATTATTTAGCATTATATTTAAAAGTTATTGTTACATTTAAATTACTTTTATGGTTTCATTTAAATTTACTACTATAACTGTTAATATTTACTTTCTGTTTAATGTACTACTACGTAATTTCACGCCTGTTATCCCCGAAGACGTGGGCAGAAGAGTGTAATACGCTCTAGTGATGTAACGAATATTTGCATTCGCGTTCGTGAATATTCGCAAAATTTTG
>DWFO01001502.1:0-15676 GCA_018246595.1 Mimoniades nurscia nurscia | reverse complement strand
GAAACGTGGGAATGTTCTACATTCCTCTGCCTACCTCTTCGGGGATTACAGGCGTGAAGTTACTTTTTTTAAATATAAGTTCAGCCCGTCTCGAAGCAGAGTAAGAATACATTCTCTGAACCCCGTGCCGGGATACAGGCTGTCCTAAGAGGCAACTAACCCCGCGCTGACAGATCGCGCGATCTACAACCAGCGTGCCCAGCGTGGGGATTGTGAGTATAACACCTCGAGGGAGGCCTATGTCCAGCACTGGACATGCTGATGCTGATGACGATGATGAAGGTAATTTCATGCCGAAAACCAAAAAGTGCTTCATACAGTAAATATAATTTGTGATGAAACAGAAAAACGTAATTTTGAAGAAATCCAACGCTTATACACCAACTAATCCACTAGTTCGTAACAATTTGTGATAAAAATTGAAATCCAAATTTATAAGCTAGATCAAGAGGTGCCACTCACGCTTGGCTTAGCACAGGCACTAAACTTAAAGCTATCTCTTCTACATTTGATGCTCAGGATGTGATGACTCCGCATTAGAGCAGATATAGCAGCATATCATTAGAAATAAAATATCGAATAGCTTAGACATGTGTAAATATGTAGAAATGTAGTAGTGAAATATCTATTTAACGTATACAAAATAAACTCGATGTATGGTCTTTCAATAAGGTGCCAAATTGATATACTGAATTTAGAAACGGGCAAATAGAAATAATTGACAATTAAAGTCGGTTTCTAAATGAATAAATTCACATTTGAAACAAGTTTTCTTTTGATAATCGTATGTACCAATATTAATAACTATTTTCCATGGCTGCCCAGTTTTTTATTTTTCATGTTTGACTATTTATTGCAAAAAAAAAAAATTGTTTCGAGTTTATCATCGACGGAGAAAAACACTTTTACTATTTCATGATATTTTTGAAAGAGAATATATAAAGTGTATTCTTCTTCTTTAACAATAATTCACACATCACGGCAACATTAAAGCACATAACAATGACAAACCAGGTTATATACAAGTACATCATACGCTACATCTATATCTACAGATGATTTGCCATTTGTTAGAATTAGTCACTCGCATTCTTCGTTAGTCAAGATGATTAATAGATCATTACTGTTAACATTTGCGTTGTTGTCAGCATTTAAGTTCTACACAATAACAATTTTTTTCTTCTATCTGTTGCAGTTTTACTGTTACTTGAAAATTAGTGGGTTATGCGTCACTCCCTTCACATACAAATTATCTATGTGTATCTTTTTAAAACACATTATTAATTATCACATATTTATTATTCTAATCAATCTTCGTATTAATATTGTTCACGATGCATTAATTTGCATTTAAAATGTTCAATTATATTCACTTGAAAACGTTTTTTTTATTTCTATTGTCGAGTACGGATCATTTATTTACATTTCCATAATAATAATTTAATGTTGGTGTTCAGATATTTACATTGAGCGCTTCGTACGACCAAGAATTTACTGTATTAGACATTTTACTGTACAAAATTGTTTTAACAGTTTAAATGCAAATTGCGGCAACGCATGATTTTCATGATGTAGCAAATATTTCTTATGTGAAGGTGTGTGTCACGGTACCAAAGACAGCCTACCCCCAAAATGTTCTCTCACTCACCAAATCTTTTCACGTGTACGTCTCTATTGAAGGACACCGATCTCTGTTTGCCCTCTTTCGGTTCCTTTGTTTCGGTATCGTTATCGTTTTTATTTGGTTCGGTCTTGGCTACCTCATCGCCATCGGCGTTGTCTGCCTTGATACAAGTTTCATCAGTCATTGGGTACAGAGGTACCCGGCCACTGGTACCTCGGTTGGTATCGGTTACAACGTATTCGGTATCAGTAACATCAGTATGCTTATCTGTGGAACGGTTTTGCTAGCTGTATAATTCGTTATAATGTTTAGCTCACCTAATTATAATATTTCATTACCGTGAACGTAGGAGTCTTTATTTCTAATATTAAGTTGGCTTTTAACTTCATGTGTGAGTATACATGATCAATCAACATATAAACTAGCATAATAATATAAAAGGAATTTAATTTACTCAGAATTTTTAATTCTCTATGTTTCTACCATAATGCAAGTGAATATTTTTTTACAAAATGTTCCAGGCAAATTTCCTAAGAAACGTGCGAACACGAACATATCGACGCATATAATTCAAATCACGTTTTTCCACTTAAAACGATTGATCATGCATGCCTTCGACATACATAAACATTCAAAATTTTTAACTCATTAGAACCACACATAGCAACATTTAACACTAGCTTAACAGTATAAAGCCTCTCTTTACTGTACTACGTTATTGTCTAGTACAAAGTTATTTTGCCACGAACCGCGAGCAAAGTGCATGGCGGTATGCACTTAGGGGAATTGCATAGCATGTTTAAGGCTGTATTCGTGTATACCACCAAACATTCACTGGTGCCGAGCAAAGCAATTTTACATTTGATCAATGTAGCTCGACATTACATGTACTTGTCTCGTTCTTAAGATAAGTTATACAATTTACAGCTGATCTATTGGTTAATGTTAAAACATTAAATAATAAATTATGGATTACAACACATAAACTCACCTTCGTATGTTGTGTGAAAACATTGGCTCAGTTTTCTTTTGTATTGCTATTATGAATCACGCACGGCGCCACATTTCTGGAACAAGAAGGAGACATGCACTTATACACCTTTATTTCGACAACTTATAAAATATCATGATTTATAATATTATTAGTGTAATTGGTTAAGACCGTACTAATTTTATAAAATAAATAAATAAATGATTAAAATATCAATTGATGTGTTAGTGAAATACATTGAAACTTATACATCTTAAAGTTCTCCATTATGTTTTGAAGGCGTGCGATGACTGTCAACTCGCAATTGGCCTTTATAGTAAAACAAAGTCTTAACCCTTCTCATTTTAGGACGAAATCCGTGTGAATGGAATGAAAAAAGGGTTAATGATAATGATGATAGACACTTTAATTTTCATATAATGATCCTAATTACATTCCTACAGGTAGCCGTTGAACGAATCTAATGATTATTATGATTGCCTAATAGGTACACGAACGTTGTTATAGGGGAATTATGAGCATTGATTGGGTCCTTAAGGGCCTTCGCGAGGAAACAGCGCAAAACATAATATTCTTCTTTTTCTAGTTAAGGTCCTTTTACATTTTGATAAGATCCTCAGCTACTGTACTTGCGAAATGAGGAAAGCTTAAGCGAATCCGATATGGCTTTATGATTGATAAAACTAAGCGTCTAGAAAAAATGTTTGAACCCATATGTTGTTGATTTGATGAACAAAAATATTGTTAATCCCTGTTTATTCAATCAAATAAACACTAGTTTAAGTTGTAGATAGACAGACAGACACTTGTGTAGCACATATAAATTCCTACATTCATAGTTAAATATATACGTCCTAGACCTACTGCCCTTAAACCAATAGTATCCGAGTTACTAGCTCCTAAAGGAACAAAAGTATCGATGTGTCTATCAAGTGTTTATTAATATATTGTCACGTCAGGGCCCTTATAGCGTAGACAGAGAGCCCCGAGCGTCAAATATTTCTAGCTGTCTGATGATTCAATTCAGTCAAAATACAATTACTTGACCTAAATCTATAAATAAAAAAAGAGTAAGAATCAATGTGGGAAAGCCTCATTACAAAACGACAAGCACATTAGTTGTCCGGTTGCAAGTGTTGCGACCGGACCGCGGTGCTGTCGCTTGCGACACTGCACTCGAAATCGGTGTGAGCCACAAGCGCACAGTTTGCGAATTAGATGACAATTGCAAGGTGGCTTTCAGGTGTTTTACAGGAAGTTTTGTTAACCATTTAATATTTGACGTTAAGAACGCTAGGAAAATACACTGATTAAAATATAAATGTGTACCTATAACTTGGGGTATCCTCAGATATATTCATCTAGTCCTGAGCTAGATAGAGCCTGTTTATTACTAGACACCTGATAACCTATGTATGAAGATTTTTATATACAGAACGCATATTGGTAGTCATTGCATATTAATTTAGCTTGGATGGAACGAGATGAACAAAATTGAAAGTACTCACCAATATAGTATTACCTCTAGACATAGACCAAATACTGATACTCATTACAAGAATATTCGTTCCGAGTGGAAATCTAACCCGCATTCACATTGTAAGTGGAGGCCAGTAATCAGTGGGCTAGTATGGAAATCAAACTATATGTTAATGATGATATATACATAGAATGTCGGAACCGCTGGCTCAGTAGAAGTAAAAGATTTAATCTTTTTAAAATCCGCTAAAATTTTCTGTATCGGACCAAGCAATAACACTTTTACCGCAGCAAGCATTAAACGTTAAGATATATTGACATTTAAATGACGCTCTACATAGCAGATATTCGCGAGATTTTGTAACGTTACAAAATACTTGTATAACATATTTTAACGAACTGCTTTATATTGTCTATTAACTATTTATTTTAAAACTTTCGCTTGTTAGTAGACGAGAAATGAACAATAATATTCTTGTCATGATTGTACAAAAGTAATAATACAAATATGTTCTTTAGAATGGATGAATATACCGCACCAATATTAATATTACTTTCCACTTTATATATAAATAAAATTACTGGATGAAAATCCAGTAATCCTCTTATGGAGTTTAATTCAAGAGAGGGTGGAAAACTTAGTTATAATTAGTACTAAAATGAGTAAATGGCTTCTACGTTTTCGACGTATACATACATATATGTATATTCGTTCTACCCAATCGAATGGTCAGCTGTCTGATTGACATGGGCAAAAACGTAGTAATGGGTATAGTGTCAAAGTATTCCAAATTAGATTAGCGAGAGCCTAATAGGTACATTTTGGGCGTTAGGCTCCGAGGATTTGGTGTTTGACTGGCACGTATAACTAACTTTACAAACTGTTTTTAAGTTTAGGTACTTCTTGCTGTAACAGTAATAGGCTTAAACACATATTTATGATTAGATGTTACTGTATACACCCAATATAGCCCTGTAAACACATTTAGCCCTTAGTATTTTCTGCATATGTAATGTTTATAATCCCTATATAAATTGAGTAATACGTTTATTTCTATCAATAATTATAATTCAAAATAGATGTTAACATACATTGTGAATTACGAAGGACACTCGTGGGAGCAGCGGCGCTTAAATAAACGCCACCTACAAACACTAAACCCCGTCGAATCTTCGGTTAATTGAGCAGAAGTACCAGGAAATCAGCGCGTCGGAGGAGGTCGTTCGAGGTCGCCAGCGCCTTGAGCCGAGCCCACGTGCTACTCACTTATTACTTGTGCCACCTACGGCCACGAGCACCTGCCTCACCTCAAAAGATTAAATAGTTACAATTCATTTAAATTAACGTTGAAGGAGTACTTCCGGTCTGTAGTGAATAAACTTTAAAATTACTCTTTAATCGTATAATTTACAAACATAAAACAGGCTTAATACTTTATTCCTATTTTCCTTCGTATTTAAATTTATTCCTAACTACCCGCTTCTTACATATAAAGTCGCTATCTATTAACTTATCGTCGCCAGTGTGGCACCTACCTCAAAGTCTAAGGTGTTATTTTAATGATGTGTTCGTCTCCTCCGTTGCAATTCTGGATGGATTAACAAGGCTATGATTTCCACATTAGCTAAGGCGTAATAGAGTTATTAAATAACTATTCAAATACAATTTGGCTCCAATACGTAATGTTAAGTCGAACCTGCAAACAAAATGGAGTGCGTATTTTTAAATTACATGTTTTAATATGTAATTCAAGTCGCCTTTTTATAGTCCTACTAGGACTAAGACCTCAGGGTAATCGAGATTATTAACTCGCCTGTTATGGTTATATGTATAAATATTATATTTGTTTAGCCGCTAGTCGGCTTCAGAGTTCCGCCTAAGACTGCCTCGTTGGTCGTGTTGGTTGTAAGTGCGACTGCGGAACGGGAGGCCCTGGGCTCGATTACCGGGTCGGGAACTACTAAATTTTCTAATTTAGATTTTCTAGTAATGTTTCAGAGTCTGGATATGTGCCCGGTGGCAATAGGCTCACCACCTATTCCATAGAGGGACGTAAAAGTAACTGGTAGAACGTGGGAGTGTTCTACATTCCTCTGCCTACCTGTTCGGGGATTACAGGCGTGATGTTACTTTTTCTTTCTTTTAAATCTGTATTAAAACTAAATAAGCCGTTTACAATAAAGAAAACAATGTTAACAAGAACAGCTCTACATTACGTAGTAATTGTAATACTTTGCTAACTCTCTTCCCTAAACGGCGGTTTCCTAAATACAGCACAAAAGAAAATTAATTCCCTGTAGTTAATATACACAAGCATTAAGTCAATGACCCTTGCCGTGGAATAATTACCGTAATTAATTTAATTTAACATTAATCGTATCATTAATCAGCACAAAATCGAGTTTCGGCAATTTTACGGCAATGTGTGCGTCATTGGTTATTTCTGGATTGGGAGCTTGCTCGCTGACGTAAGCTTTCGATATCTTTTGGGTGAGCAGAAAAGATGATGTCATATAATTTTTCTTTCTTTTTCATAAAAGTTATAGGGTAAATTTATATTTTACCATACTGTCTCATCGCCGCTCCACCCCGTCTGTATTAAAGCTGTTAACGGGACTCTACCTGAAAGCCTAGTATCATAGCGTTCCAAGAGAATCTTAGAAGGACGTTTTAGATTGCAAAAAAGTACTCTATGCGAAGTATTAGTCAAGCGCGTACCTATTCTTTCTATGTTTATACTTAATTATAGCTGTATATACCTGCACATATGCGGGGTTGATTAATTTAATGCTTATTTATTAATATTATTGAGACGTTGTAAGTTTTACCAATATACAGATATTGTGTGTTATATATGTGACGTCAAGATAAACAATTTAAATTGTGAAGAGGCAGCGCAGATCTCACGCATTTACAATGTAAATGTATCCCAAAATAAAATTGAGATTGCCTTGTCTCAAAAAAACCAGTAGCTCTTGCTGTCGCGAGAGCGAAGATTTATTGAAAACTTGAACTGAATTTTAATAGGCGTAATAATAATATCAACGTGGTTTGTTTGTGGTTATACGTAACATCACGCCTATAATCCCCGATGAGGTAGGCAGAGTTATGTAGAACACTCCCACGTTTCACCAGTTCTGTTGACGTCTCACTATCGAATAGGTGGTGAGCCTATTGCCATACATCGGGCCCATATCCGCACTCCGAGCCACTACTAGAAAATCTAAATTAGAAAAATTTAGTAATGCCCAAACCGCGGAATCGAACCCAGGACCGGCAGTTGCACTTGCAACCAACACGACCAACGAGGCAGTTCTAACTATATTATACTTATAACAACGTCCATACATATCTTAACGCCAGATCCCTTACGGGGTAGGCAGAGAGTAACAAGAGTGCCAAATATCTCTTACAAACCTGTCGTGTTTCTTTTCCATGCATCACTCTATTCATACGTACATGCGCGCCGGTTTCGGAGACTTCTAACATCTAGAGTTCTTCTTCATAGTTATAACTATGCGTTTTATTACCGGATAAATGTGGATTCAATAAGTTTATTTTCTTAAATCAATTCTATTAAAGTCTCAGATCCCCGCGGGCGCGTGTCCTAAGAGAGCGGTGTATGTAGAAGACACACGCTGGGTGTGTAAGCATGACGAAAGAATGAATAAATAAATAGACAATAGATTAAATACTAGCGCTCATCACATAAATATTTGTCTTGGGTGGGAATAGAGCCCACAACCCTCGGCTCGGCAGTTAAATTCACTAACTACTGAAGCAAGCACAAGCCAGTCGCATAAAGGCGAGAAGGTCAAGTAGTAATTAGATACACAGATAAAAAGTCAATCAAAAGATAATGGAGTCAAATAAAATAATTGTGTTTTAGTGTTAGTGTTTAATGAATATCAAACAGGTAAATATTTCTAAACGAGATACAGCCTGATAACGCGATAAATACCTATAACCAGGTTGTTTATATCAACATGTTGGTGTGTACGTATAATACACGAACGGGTAAAATTTTAACGAGATAAAAACTAATCTGTTCTTATAAATGCGTCCTCGTAAATGCGTCCTCGTAAATGATTTCTTAGGACGCTGTGAATTGTGTGCAAAACGACAACACTAGTTGCTCTGGAAACGATGCCACCTCAACAGTGCATAAACAAACACTATCATTATGTTCTAACTGTATATTAAAGTACTAATGAAATAAAATTCTTCAAAGAACACACCTCTTCCTCTATGACACGTATAAAATAACTTTTAAAAGGTGGTAATACTACAGTTCTCTGCATGCCTCTTCGGAGAGATACAGGCCTGATTTATTTTTAAAATCATATAGCATTAATATACATTTTTAAATCTATATAAATATGAAATGTTTTGTTTATCGCAGTCGTGTCGTGAGTATAAATGGAGAAAACAAAATGGCGTCGCCTTTATTATAATTCGGCGCGCAGTGGTCGACATTAAAATATCGGCGCTTGTATTTTGATATGGTTTGGCCAATTTAGGGCTCGTTTGGTAGTGAAATTGGTTAAAAAAGCTATTTCGTGTGCATCCTGATCTTTGATACCTTTAAAGGTCCACCATACCAAATTAGGATTGTTGTTTTACCTTATATTGTATTTTAGAATTTCTTTAAGATATTATCTTCTGTTTGACTACCGCGACATACATATGTATGTATACTTACAGTACCTATTTGTTTTGAGTTCTATGTGTTTAAATACAGACTACAGCTTTTTGCATCGTAAATTACCGCAGTTTATAATTTGATTTGTTTTTAACGCACATCAAGTTCAGCAAATGAACAATATTTGCAGATTAAATATTTATATAATTTTGACTAAATTTAGATACAAATAATTATGTTTTTCGAAAGGAATTAGACACTAGATTCAATAAAATTTGAAATATCAATCTATCAATTTTATATTATCTAAATTATAATAAGTGCATAAAGCCATAGCCGGAAATTAAAATGTAGGTACTGCAATTTACCATTCACACCAACTCAAGCAAAACAAAAATCAAGGTGACATTGCGTAACCAATGTATCACAGATTAATAATTTGCATTCCGAATGCCCACGGAAATATCTCAACAAAATGGCGGTTTCCCAAAAATGGTAACCCAAGGTCCACTGACCCATTGTCAACGGAATCACCTTGCACAAAGGTCAGGGGAGAAAGGGAAAGAAAATGAAGGAAGTTCAAATAGATTATCTTCAATTAAATAAAATTTCATTACGAAAATATAGTAAAACATCTACAGATGGTAGGTAACCCACAGTTCTATAGTTCCGTTCTAAGAGTTCAAAATACTAAAATAAAAATATGATATATCAGAGTAGTAATAAGATATATCGATAAATTACCTATATTATACCTATGTTATACTTATGTTATATGATAATTACCTATAATAAATTACATAAATGTATTATGTCATGACTTAATTATCTGTTAGGACTTTAAAAAATCCTTTTTAAATAATGGAGAGTCCGTTCTATAAATGTATTTGGGTAATTTGTACATCAAACTATTATAATTATGTATTTGGAATCGCAAACTGTTACTGTTCGTCGTGTTCTTATAAAACAATATTGCTTCAGTCATATACTATGATGATTATGTTATCCTAGTACTTATTACGTTGCTTCATAACATTGTCCTTTCCTACCTACAACGGAAGAAAAACGGATAGCACACATGTACAATGATCATTCATTGAATAACATCGTTTCTAATACACACACACACACACACACACACACACACCTGCGATAAGCAACAACTGATATGTCACCGCCCATCGAACTGGCGCATGCGTAATATCTCCTTCTCTGTTTAACCCACTTTCACGTTCAACATCCGTCTCGTACGTGGCTCGTCGTAGCAGTGCCTCGCGTTTATGACAACCTAGTACATGACCTGAGGTTTCGTCATAACATCCAGAGGTTTTACGTCATCAATGTGTCTCGGCATTCTGTGTGTTGTGGTACCACATACATCGATCAGTTTTCTTCGTCAATTTGCATAAACAATTAGATACTAAAGCAGAAATGCCGCCATTCTTTAAAATGTCCTATTTTCATGTGGGAGCTATTTAATTTTAATCAGATAATACTGGCATAGTAGATATTTTTTCAACTTTTATGTAACAATTTGCACGGACACAACAGAATTCATATTTTTTTCGTGAAGTTCTTTTATTAGAATACACATGCAATTTCCTCAAAAAATAACTGGCAACACATATATTACCTGAGGTTTTTGTCTATTGGTTAGCGAACCCTGACTACTCGTCTTAAGGCCGCAAGTTTGATTCCCACACGAAATTGTGGTTATCTGATAAACTCTCATGTCTGCACCGTACCGTGTGCAGGTGTAAAATTATCCATATACTTACTTTATGTTTAAACATTAACATATACATATGTATAATTATTAACCGTCTGGTTTCCATAGCAGAGACCAGACCAGACCAGACCCAGTTCAGACTTTAATTTGAAACCGTATGTGAAGTGTAATTTCCAAAGATATTTATTATTATTATTCTATGCTATATAATAATTTTCAGAATCTTTCAGACACCATACTTCACCAGTAGATCGGTTGGCATATTTAAAAAGTCATAAAAATGTGACATTTTTTTAATGTGTCGAAAACTATTCGAAAATTATATTCTCAATTATCTCAATTTTTTCCAGCCTTTTTTTATTATTCCACTGTTGGAACACAGGTATCCTCTCAGAATGGAAGGGTTAAAGCCTTTCTTTTCCCGCGGGCCAAATGCTGGTTGACAGATGTTACACGCGTTAGAATTCATTTTTCTTATAAACTTTAAGGTGTGCAGGTTTCCTCACTACGTTCTCCTTCACCGTCATGGCAAGTGATAATTAACCTTAAAACGCACATTAATTACTTTTCACTACTAATCTAGGTCGGGTCTTCTAAAGTCACATTGATTATTTATTATTCTCAGCCACTAACAGGCTATGTAATTAAATTCATTGAATCACATAACAAGGCAGCTTGCCTTGACCATTTATTTTACAAATCATTGATTTATGCGTGTCGTGGGATGTTCGGAAAAATAGCCATATCCCTAAAAGACGTAAGATTTAATAAACATTCACGCCTAAATAGACCACCAGCTGTATAAATTTACCTAAATAACAGTATTTATAGGATAAATAATAATATTTATGGGGGTAAACACTGACGTGGGTAATGAGTAGGGAAATTCTAATGACCTTAATTTCACCATCACCATTCACCTTTTCTATCGTCCCACTGTAAGTTACGGATTTCCGGTCTGTTTGAGAAGGGCTTGGGCCATGTTCTAAGAACTTTATTTTAAATGCGTGACTGCAAAACTTAAAGACCCGGATCGGAGAATATTGGATTTTTCTAACTTACATTTTGTAGTAATGGCTGGGAGACTGGATTGTGTCCGGTGTATGGCAATAGACTCACCGCCTATGTCACAGTAGGATGTAAAAGTAACTGGTATATCGTGAGAGCGTACTACACTTCGCTGTCTACCTATTCGGCGATTACAGGCACGATGTTACGTTTGCTACGTTATATTTTAATGGTACAAAAATAGCGATGTGTATCAACACCGATATTTGTGTAACATTGAAGGATATCTTTGCTTACTGTACTCATACAATCTACTTGACTCGTTATGATGAACCTCGGTGACTGTTTAGTTGCGTCATGTTCGTAAGCGCTTTACCCGCTGTGGCAAAATTTAATATGCGTTCCCGCGGTTGTCGATGGCACGTTAAGCGATCGGTTCCAGTGGGTATTATTAGTAACAATAAATTGTCAAGCTTTGTCGAAAGCTATTTATAGACATCTGCTAAATAATTATTGATAAATTATTTTCAACAATTTTTTTTGTGTATTATATTTTACAATTTTTTTCATATATTTATCCGCATACATCTAAGATATTCCACATGGCAATGTCTAAAGAAAAAAAAACCACAATATGGCGGACGGTCACTCCTGTTCTTAATTTGAAGCATAGTACGTCAAATTGCAAGCGAACAACATTACGTAACGGGATGGTGATAATTTCAATCATCCAGTCCATCATCCATCATGCGTTAACATTAGATACGTCCGATAACCTACGACTTTTGATCTTTAAGTGCAGTTTAGCTTGCGTCATGAGTTTTCGTTTTGGTAAGACAACATTGCTCTCTAAGGCGTGTGAAATCTGCCTGTCCGCACTTGATCAGCGTGGCGGACTGTGGCCTTAACCCTTCTCATCCCAGTAGGAGACCCGTATCCAATAGTAGAACAATAAAACGGTTGATGGTGGTGATCATGTTATTAAATTATGTGCATACATATATTGTCACGTCTATTTCCCATGGGGTAGACGGATATTAAAAAGATTAAGGTTTGCCATGGTCTTGGCAAATTTCTTTCGCCATTCGCTTTTACAATGAAGACAATTTTAATAGGTATGCAAATACAGCTAAATAAGGGGACATATTACTGTAAAAAAGAAAAAAAAAGTAAAGTAACTTCACGCCTGTAATCCCCGAAGAGGTAGGCAGAGGAATGTAGAATATTCCCACGTTTCACCAGTTACTTTTAAATCCCACAATGGAATAGGTGGTGAGCCTATTGCCATAAACCGGGCACTTATCCAGACTCGGAGCCACTACTAAAAAATCTAAATTAGAAAATTTAGTAGTGCCCGACCCTGGAATTGAACCCAGGACCTCCCGTTCTGCAGTCGCACTCGCAACCAACACGACCAACGAGGCAGACATATTACTGTAATTATTAAAAAGTAAAAACTAAACTAATGGTCTTCTTAAAAACGAGTATTGATTGGACTATCCAACACTAACAATAACATGCCTACAATCCTGAATGAGGGTCGTTGCAGAAGTCTATAGACGGCAATTTTTTTTCCTTTGTCTATACTTAAAAATGTAACATCACACCTGTAGTCCCCGAGGTGGTGGGCAGAGGAGTGTAATACACTCTCCGTTTCCCCAGGTAAATTTACGTCCCACTATGAACATATTGCCATACACCGGGCACACATCTAGACTCCGAGCCTCTCATAGAGTAGGTCTAAGTTAGAAAATTCAAACAGTGCTCGAACCGGGATATTAATCTCTCAATCAGCAGTCGCGCTTGCAACCATCATGACCAACGAGACAGTTTCTTTACTTAAAAAATAAATAACTTAAAATAACTCAAATGCATGACATTTTATGGCAATGAACGTTAGATACTTAGATACAAGAAATGACGTAAGCGATAAACGAAAATTATCACTACTAGAAATCAAATAGACACATCGCTTTGACGTAGTAGCGAGATGTTGTCGCGTCGAATGCGAGAGCGGTAGGCGGAGTCAGATGGTGGGAAAGGCATTCCTCGCAAGTGCTAAGTTGATTTCTTCGCGTTATACTCGTATGTTCGGTACTCACGAAGCGATTAGGCACTTAAGTAGTTCGTGATTTTCGCAACGTACGAGTACTCGTATTCTATTGTACCGAAAATGGTAAAGATTGTAAAATTTACTCAGTGTGTTTTTATAGCCGTATACATGTTGGAACTACTCCGAGATTTTTACTCAATTCTCTTAACATAAGGAAAGGAAATATAAAGAACATTTTTATAGTGAAAATCTAATTTATTCATGATTTCATGCCGATAATAGTAATCATTATCTTTAATTTTGGTATGGAGCGAGTGACGAATGTAGGAAATGCAGGTTAGAGCTGTAAAGAAAGGTCTTCTATATATAGGTACTTTGATTCTATGGAACTTCGATATCGTGATCCAGGATGCGTCCTCTGATTGGCCAGTTCAGTTTGGCGCATGTGACGTAGTCTATTATTGTTTACTATCTTCGATGCTCATGTGTTATGCGTGTTCAGCATATTCCATGTGAGGCGCGCGCTCATATTTCAGTAAGTAGCGCGCCGCTACACATACATACGCGCGAAAAACATTACCCTCCTTACTCAGTCGAGAAAAAAAATTGATGACATGCCTGTCGTGCCATCAGCAACGAATCGGTTTTGAATGCAACTTATAAAGGTTGTCATACCCTGCAAATTTTAAATTCACATAATCTCCAGAGGCTAACACAACAAGCTAAATGTACGTGGACAATCATGAAAGTTTTGTTCTAGGTAGACCCTTCTAAAACTTAATTTGAGGGTGTTACATTCGATTTAATTCGATTCGATTCGATTAAATTCGATTTTTTTTTTTTTTTTTTTCGATTTAAAAATGACACGCCTCTCGTGTCACAAGCAACAAGTAAAAAATATTGATGACATGCCTGTCGTGCCATCAGCAGCGAATCGTTAATACATACAATTAACCGTTAAACGTAATACAATTATTTTGTTGAAAATGACATAATGGAATTGAAGTTCAGTAAGTGAAGTACTCACTCACAAAATTCATTATGCTTACCAAAATTTTCTTCGAAATCAGACGAATCCAAATATATAATCACTCTTTTACGACGTTTAGCTTTTCTGGATTCTAATTTAGGTATTAATTTTTCATTCATAATAAGTAATTTGGTCTTTGCACTTCGCTTCGGTATTACAGTTGCAGAGAACGCGTGCGTTATCCTACCCGCACAATAAAAGAATGAACTTAATATATTTTATTTATTATATTAACCTATTTACCTACTAAAAACAATATTGACCTACTAAATATACAATATTATAACTATATTGTCAAGCCAGGTCTTACGGGGTAGGTAGAGGCCATCAAATCTAAATCATCATCATTAAATTCATCATTCTTTCCGTAAACGCATACACCCACATCCAACATTCCATGTATGTATTCGCACGTGTACACTATATAAAAATATAACTTTTAAATTGTTCAACTTTTAATTATTTAGTTAAGTAATAAAATTAACTTAATCAATAAAGTAGTTTTGAAAATTTACGCTAACCCAGAATACAATCAATGTAAACGATGTAATCTTTTGATTGACATAACTAAGCGCGAAAGCTGACACAGTGTCAGGCAGCGAGGCGCACGAGCGCGCGGCGGCGGCAGCGAGGCATCAGCTGGCGCCGCGGCAGTACAGGCGGACATGTCTCTTCAGCGAGCACTTATCGCGAAACTTGCGTGAACAATCATCGCATGTAAACTCGCGACCCTCGTGCACTAGTCTGGTGTGTCGGCTCAGACCTACCGGGAGAGAGACGAGTCATTACTATATCGCAGTATTCTACTTAAAGAAATTTACTTGATTAAAAATACGAAAATAGTATATTTTCCCTATAATAACCGAGTTTTGTATGTTATAATACTTATAAAAAGTAACATCACGTCTGTAATCCCCGAAGAGGTAGGCAGAGGAATGTAGAACACTCCCACGTTTCATTAGTTACTTGTAAGTCCCACTATGGAATAGGTGGTGAGCCTATTGCCATACACCGGGCACATATCCAGAATCCGAGCCACTACTTACTAGAAAATCTAAATTAGAAAATTTAGTAGTGCCCGACCCGGGAATCGAACCCAGGACCTCCCGTTCGGCAGTC
>DWFO01001501.1:0-15677 GCA_018246595.1 Mimoniades nurscia nurscia | reverse complement strand
CGTTGGATTTCAGTATTTTATTTCATTTGTTTCAGCATTTCATGTTGAGATATTATATGAAAATATTTGTCGAACGAATTAATAAAACATGTCCGTTTGCACGCTGCCACGCGAAGTGCGTATCAACTCCGCTCGGTTTCATTAACGATATTAACGAGGACTAAATTGACTTAAATAGTCAAGCAATTACTTTGTCGGCCAACTGCATGTACAGCGGTAATTACATTTTGCTCTGTAACTTTGTGTGTGCGTGTGTGCGTATATATTATATGTACATATATATATGCATGTGTGTCTGGATAACTATGGATCTAGAAGAATCACTTGTCATCTTTGTAGACTATGGTATACCCCTATATTCATTCGGAAAGAGAAATCGTTTTCAACACTAAAACATTTTTTGAACTTCATGTGAACTTCCTATTTACATGATGAAAAAAAAAATTGTTAGTCTTCACAGATTTTCATTCACACGTGTTGTCTTTCAATATGTGAAATTCGAAACATATAAATAAGTTTTGTTAAAATACCCTGCATTGGACAAAATATTCACACCCAATATTACTTATTTATTTATTAATTTACAAGGCAACTAATAGTACTACATGATTACGACAATATAAAATGCTTCCTTACGCCGATGAGTAGTTTAAGCCACTTCCCTTATATCAAGATGAAGATTGTCTTTCAAATTTAACAAAGAATAATAATGAAATATGTATGTATGTATATGTATGTATGTATATGTATGTATGTATATGTATGTATGTATATGTATGTATATATATGTATGTATATATATGTATGTATATGTATGTAAGTACATGTATGTACATGTATGTATGTACATGTATGTATGTATATGTATGTATGTATATGTATGTATGTATGTATATGTATGTATGTATATGTATGTATGTATATGTATGTATTTATATGTATGTATGCATATGTATGTATGTATATGTATGTATGTATATGTATGTATATGTATGTATGTATATGTATGTATATGTATTTATATAGCATTTATATTATTCATGTATTATTACACATATATTATATTATCATATGAAACGGCTGCATTTTTTTTTGGAAGTTGAATGGATTAGTTGCTTACCCCCACTTTTTATCATCACCTGGGTTGACTGGTAGAAAAAGCCCAGTATCATTAAGTCCGCCCATTATCAACAAATATAAATGATATTATAAATGATAAATAAATAAATAAAATAAAAAGTATTTAGTTGAAAGTAACGTAAAACTGAACGCACTAGCAAAGAAGTTAGTGTTATAGACATGTCTATACTAACTTCTTTGTTGTTATTAAATGTCATATTCTTCTTGAAGCGAAATATTCTTATAAATAGGTATAAAAATATTTTTCTTCACGTATTAATATACAGATGCTGTATTGCTTGTAACGAACGTAAAACGCGCCAACAAAGAGGTTATTGTAGAGATGTCATCGCACAACAATAAGCGGCTCAGTGTTCATTAGTGGCATTAATTAATGCTTAATTGGGCCAAATAGAGTATCAATTTAGCGGACGCCAATTGGATCATGCATCCCGCCACATCGCTGTAACTACGTAGCTTCACACACAAACACATATATACACATATACATAATCTATGTAATATAATAGGCGGATATGTACCTACATATATGTTGCTAGCATGTGTACTCGTTATGAAGCGGCTACTTTTAAAACATGTTGAATTTATTCACTGTGGTGTTGCCTGATAATCAAATTGAGAACTATATGCATTTGGTTCAATTTGTGTAAGGGATATAAGGAAATAATAGAAAAGTTGACATTAATGACGTTTTAATTTAATACGAGTACATACATCACTGTACAAGAAGCCTATCAACTAAAGTGAAAAGCTAATTTCGGATCTAAATATGTCATTAATTACTTTCAGGGACATGTCATAACTTAATTAGTGATTCTCGTTTTGGAATTTGGATTACAAAATTATTTTGTAAGACTCAACAAACGATAAATTTCATTTTTACCTTATAGTTGCATCGTAGAGATTGATATATTAACTTTTAAGTACATGATTAAACTATAATCAATTTTTAGGTTATATATAAACGATTATATTATACTAATATGTACCTACATCTATTTACTAATATCACCATAAACACTCGAACCTTTTAACTGAACCCCGTGTTCAGTTAACGTGGATAAATCATTGACTGTATCAAAAACCATTTGAAGAGATTTCAATTGACGCTCAGTGAGTTCGGACAATAGGACGAGTCCACACTGGCCGTAAATAATCGCGGCGACCCGTAGCGGGTTTAAAAAAGCGGAAAGCTGGTCGTTAAGCAGCGGGGGAGTTCGCGTGCCCTCTAGGCGTAATAGACGATCACTTAACGCTAAATTGAGTCGAATCTGGTGGATAAACAAAACGCTGAGGGCACGCGACCGCGCCACACGCTCGAGTCTCGCCATTCATCGTAAATGTACCGTAATTGGAACATGCAATACCTAAAGAATGGGTGTTGTACAATCATTTCTATTGAGAATGTGCTTACACACAACTGATACATATATTTTGATTTCTTCACGAATGTATTTATTGACCGCTGATACTTTCATCAGTATTGTATTATAAATATGTAATAATGCTAATATATTTTTTTAAAACAGGTGCAAGCCGCGTTAAATAATTTAAAAATACATTCCTAATTATCTGATAAGAATAAAGTACAATATAAATATGTAATCCGATAAACTTTTTTGAATAAGAAGTCTTTCATGATACTCTCTAAGCAGTCCTGAGCTTGTTTATTTAAATATAACCTAAATATTTTTTTACGAACTCAATAGACCTATAATAGCATGTCCTGCTGTGACGCGTGTCGCCGCCGGCTAAGCGCGACCGCTCGCTGCGCGGGTGCCTCCCGTATGGACTCACCTTTATACTCTGATGTTAGGGTATGCGCACAGTACATATAGATTTGGAATTTTTTAATACATATAAAATAGCTAGTTACAGAGAGTATTATTGCTTCATTTTATCGGAAATATTAAAACAATCGCATTCTTTGTGCATGGTCGGATTATGGTCAATTGTGGCGCTAAATTATATTCGCTTTTTAAATAAAGGACGACATGTTTTATAAATATTACAAATTTGTTTTTTATTAAAATGAATATACGAGGACGTTTATTGTGGGCATGACCCTTCAGAGGAGGCCTTCATCCAGCAGAGCACTGGGCTCAGCAGTAATGGGCTGATGACGACGATCATATGTTGTTAGTATGAGTTACCAACTAAAAAGTAGTACTGGCAGTTCGTGCTGTCACATGTCACAGCCGAGGCTAGTTAATTGTAATAAAATATTATTATTAAATAACATATAATTACATTTAGAATTTACGTTTTTACGTTTTTTACGTTTATTTTGTTTTTGTAAATATCTGGCTGGAAACTATTCCAATTTAATCTTCTAAAAATAGTTTTGTTTTCAATTTGAATTCTATTATTCGATTCTTCGAGAGATTGTAGGAAGAGAGCCCTGCTTAAAAATATATCTGCAAATACCGTTCTAATATTTTATTTTACCAGCCTATCCTCAGCTTCGCCACATTTGTTAAATAATAACATATTACATTATCAATCGATATAGTAAAAGTTCTATTCAATACACCTTACAAACATATTGTCACATCTACAAAGTTGAATCCCTAATATCGTAGAAACTGTCCACGACAACTCGCTAACCAGAACATTTGTAACAAATCAATACCCGTTTCTAATGGCCCGATGTATAACGAAACCATAACAATGATTAGCAACGCCTGCATAGAAAAGCACAGAAACATTTAAAGCTGGGCTATAAAAAAAAATCAAGTGAACACAAATCGCCGCCGATTGAGTGGTAACGTGACCTTTTTACGATCACCCTCCGATGACCGCCCCATGCGGGCAACTCGCGCCCAAAGGGTTATTTCTATCCCGGGCCACATTCACACGCCTACAGTTTAATTTTTATTTTTATTTGTTATTGTCATATAATTTATTTAATTCGTGTCTTATTAATACATTAACATTACTCTCGAATAATTTGTCTGTTTTTGTTTAGTTTTTTTTTTATTTTTTCTTAATCATCGTTAACATAGCCACATCAGCCTCGATACATTCAAAGCTAGATGTAAGGCTCTCCTAAGGTATGCAGTAGCACAGCAGAATGTAATTAAATATTGATAATTTGGATCGAATAATTGATCTGTCCTCTTTGATCGGAAGCAGTTTTAAGCTAAACTATTCGTTCGTTCTTGGAGAATTTAAAAATGTTTTGATAATAAAATTCTTCGTTAAATAATATCAATGAGCCACGTAAAATACTTTTATTCATTACATGGAATAAAAAATATTTTATTAGTGATTTACATACACACGTACATATCTTCACGCCAGCTCCATCACAGTTTAAGCAGATTGTTATTGTTATTTATTAATTGATTTGATAATTGATTTAATATAAGAACTCTACATAACCTAAAACACATTCACCGGAAAAGCCAATAACGTAGGACGAGTTCGCTAAATAACTACGTAAAGCCCACAAAAAAAAACAACTAGAACAAGACGACTAATTTCCTAACTGCCGTAACTGGTCTCATTCGATTGTGCCGCGCTCGTTAAAGCGGAGCGCTAACGAAACTAACGACAGAGTAACGATACTAACGATAGAGCAACGAAACTAACGGTACAGTAACGGAACGTAACGAGAATAACGACGTTATCGCGTTCGTTTGTTGTGTCCGCGTCCGCCGCTGGCCCGAAACTCTTTCAACGTGGTAGTAATGCAATTTGTGCTCTAATGGCTCAGTGTAAAATCCAATTTGCGTCGACACTAGCACCAAGGGTAGGATTAAGTTAGGAGGGGATTCCAGACGCTTAGTATTTGATGACGTATCGGTGACGTTTACATTCTAAAAACATCGCACGGCAGTTGTTAAATTTTTATTTAAATTGTATCTATATTACGATGAGATATTATTTCAAATAGCTCTACAATTAATATTTAAGAACTACGTAATGGCATAGAACAAGCAAATTAAAAAAGAATTCAAACACCATGTCACGATGGCAAAGTGTGACGTAATAAACTTCATATACTATGATCACATTAGGAAGAACACTAAGACGTACAGATTTCCAAATGTATTGAAAACGATTATATAAACTTTAAGTAACTCATAAGAACCTGCAATTTTCCGTGGAAAATAATAATAGCATGCAGATTTATATTATAAATGAGTAAATGAAAAGCAGACACAACGGCCGGCAGTGCAAATTGTGTGCGCGGGAAATGATGGAAGTTGTAAATGGATCAGCATAATTCTTATTAGGTAAATCATTTGTAGGGAGTGCGGCTCGCGCGCCAAGCTTACAAAAGTGTCGTACCGCGCACTGGTACTGGCGACGCCATCTTGTTCGTGATACTCGAGACTTAAAAATTAAAATATTGAAAAAATGGATAATCAACCTAGAGTTTTTGCCAGTTGGTTCGCTATAACTATCATTTACGTAGTTAATTAAAAAATCTATACTATGTGCTAGTTGTTTCAAAATATTTTTCGTAGGAATTTTCTCGTCTATAAATGAATGACATTTAACTTGTACCTTAGATAATACTTGTATATCGAGATGAGAGAGTCTTGAAATTTAATTTTTGGAGACTGTTTGTTTATTTATATAACAAATGTCAATGATAGATATAATACAGCAAATGTCAATGAGCGATCTAACAGACAATAGCCATCGTAAAGGGATTGCAGTTCCACACACACACGCACACGTTTTGCACACGCGCTTAAAGAATAGTTCTCGTTGTACCTCTATTGAAGAACTTCAAACATTTTGTATACGCGTATACTAAAAAGTGGTAGTTCTAAAAAAGAAAACAAAAGGATCTTTTATATTCAAGTTAAGTTTTATATTTCTAAATCAAATTTTAAATAATCCGGAAGACAGTCCAATAAAGTGACGTAATCATGGCCGCCGCGCCTCGACGGCATTGCGATGCAAATTGTGGGGAATGATAGAGCGAATCTACACGAATTACTTGCGAAATTTTAATTCGCTATTTTGATCCGAACAAATTAGCTATACTAACTTAGTTATTTTTTGCCTATGTAACACGATTCTTTTCTACAAGATAAATGATCTTAGTTACATATAACTGCGTTGTTTATTATAAGAAAAGTTTACTAACTGTTATTGATTAGCGCCTATTATGATGTAGGAGTTTTATTGAGTTACGAAGAAAACAGAAATATTCATGCAAATGATTAGAGGTCATAGATATATTACATTTCAGAGATGCGTTGATATAATTCCTTTCAGCTACTAGCTTTATTGGTAATTTTTTTTTGAATGACAGACAATTATGTCTAATTTTCTATACAGTCCACGTGGTTGCTCGCCAATTTACGATAAAACATCGTGTAAACCATATGCCTCGTAATATATTTTATACGTCTTTTTAGTAACGGGAAAATTGTAAACAAAAAACGTAACTTCACGCCTGTCATCCACTAAGAGGTAGGCAGAGGAATGTAGAACACTCCCACGTTTCACCAGTTACGTTTACGTCCCACTATAGAATAATGGGTGAGCCTATTGCCATACACCGGGCACATATCCAGACTCCGAGCCACAACTAGAAAAACTAAATTAGAAAATTTAGTAGTGTTCGACCCGGGAATCGAACCCGGGACCTCCCGATCAGCAGTCACACTTGCAACCAACACGACCAACGAGGCAGTCTATTGTATTGTACGGGAAAATTGTATTTCCAAGTTAATAGCAGTGAGTTAAATAAAGAATAGAGTTCAGGAATCTCGGGAAATTTAAAGGCTCAGACAACATTCGAACGTTATACAAACCTTGTTAGAATGTCTAAATCATAAGTAGTTAAGCATTAACTGTCATGCTCTGAAGACGTAATGTATATTGAGTTTTTCTCGTACATTTAGATAAGACGGAGAGTGGGAGCAAACAAGCGAATGTCGAACGACACGCTCGCGAGGACGACGTCAAAGGCACGAGCGATTCCTTCACAAATTGCATTTACGCGTCCCACGGGCGCGCCGTTATCGAGTTTGTTCTCAAAGAGCCGCCATTTTTAAAACTTCCATCGACTCAGGTAGAGGATCGGCTCGGTAGCGCAATTGTGGTTCGCTTTGTTCTACCTCCTTTATAGGGTTGACGAAGTTACCGAGTTTCGGCGTTCGAATAATTTGTGTTCCCGGCCGCGCGATGCGATTACACGAGTTTCCCCTGAATCCGATCCACCAGTTTCCAGAATCGAATTCCACTGAACCGCCTCGGATCGAGTCGAGAACGAGAACTTCGTTTGTGCCCATTATAACAGCCTCGTCGATCACCGCCGAATTACACTTGAATCAATTTGTCTAAAGGTATGAAACTTAGTTCCCGACCCCCCGCTGCTAATCACCGATGAGTGTAATAATTCATGTTTAATTTTACGAGCTTTATTCGCATGTAAATAGCGTATAAAAATCTCTTAATCCACACAACGCATCGGACGGACGACGCGAAATGAGCTCATTTCTATTCCGCGCAAACAATTTCGTAACTCGCCGAAACTCGTAAAATCATCCGCGGTGTATACACTTTTATTAAACGAAAACAGAGGCAACGCTGTCCGTGCATAAGTTAACATAACATTGAGTCGCTTGTTAAAAGATAAATTAGAACGTTCGCGAACGTGCAAATGTATTCGCGGACCCAATCTCGCGTTCCCCGAGGCGCGCTCGGTAATTGCTTAAGAGAAAAATCCAAATGAGAAATGAAAAGGGAATCCCTTTTCAGAGGGAAAATTATATAATTGAATATCTTTTTCGTAAGTATTATGAGGTATAAAATATGATAATTGAGTTTTTGCTCACCGTGAGCGGGACTCGGCGCATTGCAAGCGGAGTAGTCTTATAGCCACATTAGCGTAGATCTGTTTTCGCAGCCCGACGGCATTAGTATAATAATATTTTAACTAAGCTGATAGAAAATTATTTCCCACTAGAGTATAATTTCTGATTTTTGTAACAAAATTCGATTTCAAATCGGCTTGTGTTTTACGGTAATATTACTTCATGCTTACTCTCGCGATACTACGACGCTTCTACTGTACTTTTTAGTGACATTTACTGAATAATGGTTAAACTATCATAACAACAAACTATTTAGTTACAACCATACAAACATACCTACCTTGATAACTTTAACCAACCAATCAAATAACCAGCCAACCATAAAATTCAATTGAATCATTATTATATTATTATTATCATATTATACTATAATTAAACTGTCGGCCTCGACTGCCTCGTTGGTCGTGTTGGTTGCAAGTGCGACTGCCAAACGGGGGAGGTCCTAGGTTCGATTCCCGGGTCGGACACTACTAAATTTTCTAATTTAATTTTTCTAGTTGTGGTTCGGAGTCTGTATTATGTGCCCGGTGTATGGCAATAGGCTCACCAATTATTCTATAGGTGGACGTAAACGTATCTGGTGAAACGTGGGAGTGTTCTACATTCCTCTGCCTACCTCTTAGTGGATGACAGGCGTGATGTTGCGTTTTTTTTTACGTAAACTCCCTGGTAGCTGGTAGAAACTACAGCTACGTATACAAAACACTGCAAAGGAAACTAACACACACCCAATCGTTGTATTCCACGAGCATAGAAAAACGGAATAAGATTTCCCGTGTCGTACCCGTCCCCCGATCGTTAGCAATCAGTGTATTTGTGTCGTAACGTCGTTAGGCGACTGTCGCGACGGATCGTGACTCGATTTCTTATGCCTTTGCCAAAATCCCGCAATGTTCAAGATAATGTCTTTTGAGTGTCTGATATTGGATGTTTGAGTTGCGAAGTGATGCGATGTGATTCGATGAAACTTATTGGTGTTAATTTATCGAAAATATATTTGTGAGGAGGTTGGCGCGCTGTTATAGTATGCTGACGTCACTGAGAACGTTAGATAATGATAAATGTCAACGTGAGCCAGTCAATATTTTAATACTATTTTAAATACTATAATCATAAATACTTTAACATTCACACACGCACTGCTATTGGGTAAATGGCATGTCACGCTAAAACATAATAATATTGCTTACATGAACGATGGCAACTTGATTTTTAATGTATTTATATATGTATTTTAATTTGTAACAGTGAAAATTGTTTGTAAAATTGCACAATTTGCTATCCTCCTTATATACGAAGTGTTATTGTTTTTTTTTTCATAATTCCGTCTCAATATTTCCGGTTATCCATCCGGTATCCACGAAGTGTATAAGCCCGTTACAAAAGACATATTTAGTAATTAAAAAGCACTTCAAATAAAGACCATACGTGGTCAATTATTTTATTGTTTGACCATATTAATACATCGGTAGTAAAATAGCACCTAAATCCCATTCGGCATCGGAATCTAGGCAAGCGGTGGAGGGGCGTGGCGACTCTCCCCCGCAGCGATATTACCCGGGTTTATAAATAATAGGCGCTCCAGGTACGATGCAGGAGCAATTTCTTCCATGAATAATTCAACAGAGTCCGCCCAGTAAACGTGTTACGATTTTTCATAATAGCTCCTTTTTGATGTTTCCACTAGATACGCCCCGCCATTTATCTTGTACTTTATGCAGTTTAGTTTTATTTTATGTGTTCGAAATATGAACGTGGATATTGTCTTGAGGGAAATAACATTTGCTCTTCTTATCTTTGTAGGTTGGCGCCTGAATAGGTATGTTGAGATGTACATATGTATGTATTATACAGTTTTATTGTTATTAAAATGTGGATATATTTCGCGTTTACTTATGTTGATATGTGTTGATAACTAACGTCTTTACGTTTTCGAATTCGTATGAGTACTTCAGTCTCGAGATAGTTAAAATGTGTAATCTTTATACACATATTTGTATGTAGGTACGTATATGTTATTAATTACAATACATATATGTATAATATTAATTACACGTCTTGTACATGTCGTATACAATATTCTGGAATATTCTCGTTTTTTGAGCATAGTACTTTAGTTTATGGAGATAAAGCATGTAATATTTAATGCCATTATTTAATAATAAACACTCTTGTTGTACCTCTTCTCTGTTCTGTAGCGTTGTTTGAGAAAGTAAAAATGTTAACACTGTTATAATTAACTGCCTCGTTGGTCGCAAGTGCCACTGCCAAACGGGAGGTCCTGGGTTCGATTCTCGGGTCGGGCACTACTAAATTTTCTAATTTAGATTTTCTAGTAGTGACACGGAGTCTGGATATGTGGCCAATGTATAGCAATAGGCTCACCACCTATTCCATCGTGGTACTTAGAAGTAACTGGTGAAACGTGGGAGTGTTCTACATTCCTCTGCCTATCTCTATGGGGATTATAGGCGTGATGTTAGGCGGATCTAATTTCAGAAGAAGAGGCAATTCTCCAGATTCTATCAAACAATATTTCCGTAACAAACAAATTCAAAGTTTATTGTACAGATGTCACTAATCCGTCCGAATGTAGGTACATAAAATGACATTATTAAATTACAACGAACAACCAACATATCAAACGTAATTCGTCATAATTGTCGCGACTTGATATGGTAATAACCCGTATGGGTGGCAAGGAGTACCGGAGCGCGCGACTACATGAAATGCCATTCAATTCAGAACCCTTTCAGAGCTGCGCTCTAATTAATACAATTTGAGCGCGTAATTAGAGGACACACGTGTGACGAGGCGGCTAGTGATGTGACCGACGTGTCGATATTATTTGCTTTTATATTAATTTTCGTTATACGTCACGGTGATTCTCTAAGAATATTTGTGACTTGCGGACTCTTTTGTTAACCTGTAAGAATGTTAGCATGATTTTAAAATTAAAGTCGTTATTACATACAATATAAAAGACAAACTCATAATATAGGGCATATGAAAGTAGGGTTTTCAGAGTGTATTATATGGTGTGTTAGAGCAAGGCTAGCAATTATGAGAGCATCAGTGAAGAAGTAAAAGTACTGTCATGTGAAAACGTTTGAATCGTTTTTATTTAAAATATGTAGGTACATGATATAATATATAGGCGTAGGATGTAACATCTAGTTAGGTATATATGTAAAATATATGATGAAATAGCAACGCTGATGATTAGAGTTCTGTGCGAGTCAAATTGTGAGATAGAACTGCAAACGCAATAATATACGACGGAATAATAGACATACTGACGACTAATTTCAGATTATAGTTTTCTTTCCGTCAATCAACCAAAGAAAGGATACGTAAATTTAATTTAGACAGAGAAGGTTGGCATCTAATTTCTTATTTAAAGTGACAAGATACATTATTATATAAGTCAACCATATCTGAACAATAAAGCATATAATTTAATTATTTACGAAAAATTAAGCATCGCAACCCTATTCGTTGACAATTACACGTAGCGACGAGTGGCGTTGTTTTTTTCGTCCCGACTTTATTCGTCGCATTAATTTATGCCTTTTTTACGCAATAACGCTTAATTGGACTTTATTTATCACATTTAATTTTTCTAATTCGATCACTCGTGGTGTTCGGAATGAGAATTTATGACGTGTCAGCGCGTCGTCGGCGCGGGACGTATCACCGAATTATGTTTATCAATTCGTATCAATGACTAACAGAAACAAATGCGTTTCGGTTGCTCCAGGAATTATTTAGTCCTTGTGATCGATATTAATCTGTTTTTTAGTTTGATTGATATGTGGATGCGAGTTAAAAATGAAATTTTATAAACATGTATTTTTATTACCTACTCTAAATTAGTATACAGCTATCCAAACAACTTCAAGTAAGTGTTGGAACAATATTACACAACATATGTACGTAAAATTGAATTCAGTTATAATGTTGCATACGCCTTTAACATTATTAAAATTTAACGGATCATAATTTTATAGAGATATTTTGTAGTCGGTGATCTCAACTACCCCGCGAGAGACCTGGCGTAAAGATATTTTGTATGTAATGTATGTATGTATTATGTATGTAAGTTAAACTTTTTGGTTAACAGAAAAAAATCTAGACCCCACTGCTTTTTTTAAAGTTAACCAAGTCGCATTACTCACAATCGGAAGAAAACAATATCAAAACAAAATCGGTCGCGGTACAGCGGTGCGCGGAGCTCCTTACCGCGGCTTATAACAAAGCTAGGCGGATTTTTAAAGCAACATAAGCAGTTTAAAGCCCACTGGGAGGCGACTACATTAGCGTCGCGGATCCGCAAACGTTATTATTTCCTTGCCCGGATTACCGAGGATTGACTGCTGTGTGCTTTTTTACACCCTGTCTTATCTGACATTAATGTGAATTGATTTATTCGATTGAAGCCGTGATGGCTTAGTGGTTTGAATTACAGCCTCTCATTTCCAGTGTCTGTGATTCAAATTCTGTGACTGTACAAAGTTACATCCAGTTCTAAATTAAAACATGCTTTGAATGCTATCTAATAAAAATAATCTAATCATAATGATCTGAAAATTTTGTGAAGTTTGGCGCGCTATGGCGTTAACTTTTTTGATTCTTAGAAAAGAATATAAATAAGTTCGCTCGTCTCCAGCGTCCGGCTCCAGTGGCGTGGTTTGAAAAAATTAGGTTCAGCGCTGGACAAAGCGCTGCGCTCCCACTCGTATGCCTAAATTACTCTTTTATATAGGTAGACGATTTAATATTCGATCGATTGCGCCTACCTTTAATGGTGTGTTCGAGTTTTTAAATTTCGAATTGAGCAATTCATTATGAAATGGACCCTAATTAAAATGTGATTGCTATTTTCAAACGGCCTTACGCTCAACATACATTATATAGTGTCATGTGCGTAAATTTCATGATTGTGTGCAATCAAATAAACGTAAAATGCAGCCTGTAAGCCCCGAAGAAAATGCAGAGGAATGTAGTACGTTCTTACGTTTCACCAGTTACGTTGCGTTCCATTATGGAATTGGTGGTGAGTCTATTGCCATACACACATAATTAGACTCCGAGCTACTACTAGGATATCCTAGTTCAATCCAATACTGTCCGACTCCCGTCCCCGTCCCCCGTCCCGATTTGAACTCAGGACCCCTCGATCGGCAGTCCCACTTGCGACCAACACCACCAACGAGGCAGGCAAGACATATTGTACACGTATTTTATTCAGATTAGAATGTTTAGATTATGTAGGCGACGCGTGTGTTTTTTACGATCATATACGTCAGGACACAGGTGTAGTAAAATAGTCAGAAATGCAGAATGTCCGTTAAAGTTTTATTCTCGGGCCGCTCGCACGCGTAACGCCGTCTCATCCGCGACTCTCCCGACGCGTGTGTCCTTTTATATGTGACATAAAAATGTTTTGTCGAAAATAACAAAACTCTTATGTGTCTGTCCATGAAAAATCAAGTGACACGAAACGGTCAATATGCCATGTAAAATTCCATCCTGCTAACAAAAAATAGGTATTAAACATACGATTTTATGTCGCCCTGAAAACGTAAGGGTAAGAAAACTGTCGTGCGACATTTGTTTATTCATACGCGATGTCGGGCGCGTTACTTGATTACATATGTATTTGTGTGTGTGTTCTACGACGTACTAACTTATATTTATAGGTCGCGCGAGGACGACGCCGACGGCACGACAGAATGTCGCGTGTCATAAAATTTAAAACTGGTATCGTCGGATACAAGTTTCGACGCTTCCAGAGCTATGATAATGTGTAATGTGGTTCATACTAGTACATGTTTACATGGTTCGTTACTGTATTGCAAAATGTACTATGTACCTACTGAATTGTTGTTTTGTCTTACAAGGTATTTTTTTTTATTTTCTGGGAAATTAAAATATATCGAAACAATCCTATTTAAAGCGTTATTAATGAGATTAAATGGTCTATATAAATTCATAATCATTTGTTCTTGTTATCATAAAACATGTGATACCCTATTTTTATCAACGAGTGTTTATAAACGCAATTGTTCATCAAGAGGTTCTGGATACGATTTCCGCGTCGAGCCAAGTAGTATTGGATTTCTCAGTAGTAGGTCAGATGAGGTCTGGATTTGTGGCCGGTGTTTGGCAAAAGTTACCGCACTACTAGCACAGAACTACCATGCTACACCCTGCCTTACCCTTCGAGGAAATACAGGCATGATGTTATAGTGTTACTTAATGTGACTAATATTTTTGTTATAAATTGCAAATCAATAAATGATACTTTATGTTTGGGCTTTCGGTTGTTATTATATTGAAATGGAACATTTCAAGCAATTCCATTTCCATACAACATAAGTTGCATTTACATAAAACAGATGACGACTTTTACATTGTATTTTGTTTCTCTTGTCTAAAAATTTGCGTTTATTACATTATTGAAACTTGTGTGTTCATAAATTGCTAATTTTATATTGGAAAATGATTTCGATGAAATGGTTTCAATTAAAATTAAAACGCAGTATAAAACTTTATTCGTTGTGAGCTGCAGCCGCGGCACCGCCGCGCCTCTCCGCCAGCGGTTCCCAACTAACCCCACGCCACCGCGTAATTCCACAAATGGCTGTAACTCGAGCCCGCCGGTTTAAAATTGAAATTTATATGCACGCATTATACATGAGGCGGGATTATGGCTCAAAGAAATGATTGTGGGGTCCACCCTGGAGACCAGATAGTTGGTTCCCGTAAAAGATAGTAATGCGAGTGGATTAGACGGATGCCGTTCTCCACGGTACCGCAAGTGTACTTGATGTAACATATGACGGTAATATTTCTATAGTTTTGAGCATCAGAAGATTGGAAAGGAATGTATAATATACCTATGTAGTAATCTATGTAGTTACGGCTTTTAATTGACACAAATTAGTATTACAAAGTACATTTAAAAATTAAAGCTTTCATTCAATTTGGCAGTTGGCAACCTTATGGATGAAAAAAAAACCGTTACGTTTTCCTCTAATGAACAACTCTAATTCCAAATTCGAATCGGATTATCTTTTAAACGGGTAATGGCGTCCAAGGAGAAAAACTTGAAATTATTATTAGTGTTCCATTAATACAAAAGTTGAAAATACCGGGCATCCGCGCCCCGTAATTTCGTAAGAGGGAGAGACGATTATGGCTATTAAATATGCATTAACGAATTTTTCTCTTTAAAAGCTGAAAAAAAAATGGCGTAAGGAGAAAATTGCCAATTAAGCGCGCCCGCCTCCATAGCACCTACTTTTCACCTAAAATTAAATTTTCTCCGGTAAAGTATACATAAAGCGATGTTAACTTAACATTCTACGTTTTGCCAACTTTTGAGTGCGATATGTTTAATTTATATGCGTTACGGGCTTGTAATTCTTCGTTAACGCACCTGCTTCATAATATTAATGTTAAATTTTAATTAAAGTATCTTGTTGTTTTACATGCGTAACATTTAAATAAATGCCTGCACCAATTTCAAAAACAATTTGGTATACAGAACACAATTCCAACATTTGTGAAAAATGAGATGGAATCTAATTATTGTATTAAGTGCAATTTGACTGCCTCGTTGGGCGTGTTGGTTGCGAGTGCGACTGCCGAACGGGAGGTCCCGGGTTCGATTCCCGGGTCGGACAC
>DWFO01001500.1:0-15677 GCA_018246595.1 Mimoniades nurscia nurscia | reverse complement strand
CTGGTGAAACGTGGGAATGTTCTACATTCCTCTGCCTACCTCTTCGGGGATTACAGGCGTGAAGTTACTTTACTTTAGTGAGTTTAATTTGTAATATACCTAACAAATATGTTGCTTACTTTCTTCAAAATGCTATATAAAACATTAGCCATGGTAACACTTTAACATAACTGTGATACAAGTAATTCAGTAATTCACGACAAACAAAATAGAGGTGAACGGAAGCGGTATCTCGGACGTGGACGCAAAAACAGCCAGTTACGGTAACCGACCGGCCCGCTATAAATCTCACAATGTACACGTTGTTGACTTGAAAACCAGTTCGGTGGTATGAAACTTTCCCAGATTTAATAATAAAAAAATTCATAATTTAAAATATACATAGATACATGCAGTTTGCTTGTTTGTACATAGTTAAGTGAAGAAACAGCGAATGTAAAATTTAAACAATGCTATGGAAACGCATTGAGGATTACTTTTATAATGACCATATATGGTTCAATATACTACATCAGTGGTCTGGAGAACATAATCCAGAATGCATTTTGCTAAAGAACTATTAACCATAAAATTACTTATAAATGCCATGGTCAGTTACTATTTTTTTATCCAACACACGCAGTTACGAATTATCCACCCATGAGTCAGTTATTATCTCATTATGTTGAGACCCTGGCTCTGCGATCAAGTCTATAACCAGAGGACCGACGGGTCAGTCAATACTTTATAATGTCAAAAGATACAGAGCTGGGCATTATGAAAACAATTCTAAATGAATTCGCTTCCTACAACATATGCACTATCAGTATAACATGTTACTCGTTGGAGCGGTGCCATATTGTTTTCAAAAATTACCGGCCGCGACAGGCGTTGCTTGGTCTGGCTCCAAGAAGTAAGTTAGCGGCCAGCGGAGTGTAGCGGGACGCTCATGTTCGTGATATCAATGATTTTATTCACAAATTATATGGCAACGGGCCAGTTGTCGTTAGTTGCAAATCTTTATGGAATGATCTTTCTGATTTTCTTTCGCAACGTACATATAATAGCCTGAAACTTAATCACCAGTTTGTGCAGTTTGTAAAATGGATAACATTATCGCTATCACTGATATTAGAAAATACTGAAAGTAAGGACTTAATAACTGAGACAGAAGAAGTAAGAACTGAAGACATGGTTCATAGCTCTTCTTATGACGTAAGAATAAGTTTCACTCCAAAGCTAGGGTAAGCTAAGCTAAATATTGATTGAGTAATAAGTTTATAGACTAGTTTTGGTAAGTTTTACATAATATCACTTACTACGCTTTCTTACTGTACGGGTGTACTCCCACGTTTCAAGGTTTGAAAGGTTTAACCCAGTGATTCCCAAAGTGGTCTATTTCAACCCCTAGGGGTCTATGACAACCTGCAAGGGGTCTACGTCAGCGAAAAAAATTTTGGGGGTCCATGAAATGAAAATGGGGGTCCGATAGTGGATCTCAACACATACACTGATAGTACCTATTTACTTACATCATGCTATCTTATAATATCAAAACATATACATTATTTATAGAAGTAACGAAAAAAAGAAACAGACTGGACATAATTAGATGAGGAGATTTAAGATATACCCTTACAAAATTGACGCCAAATGTTGATAATTTATTAAAGCATCAGGTTAATTCTTCTCACTAAAAATATTGACTTATTGTTTATGTTATTTTATTTATAGTTTATTTTATGTTTATTTAATGTTACGTATATTTTACATAACAGATACAAAATTTTATTTTGAGTAGTTTTAATTTAAATTCAATTAATAAATGTATAAATTAACATGTGTTTTTACTTTAAGTTTTTAACACTAAACTTCACTACAGTTAGAAATTTACAGGAAATGAATATCAGGTAAGTAGGGGGTCAACCCAACACGGAAAAACATGGCAAGGGGTCTACGACACAAAAAAGTTTGGGGAACTCTGCTTTAAAGTATCTTCCTTCACACTTCAATACTATGAGGGATATCAATATCGAATCACGCCAGCGTACGAATAGCTAATGTCACATTACATATAACACTTTATGTTGTGAATACAAGTATTTATTTTGGGTTTAAAAAATATCTACATAATTGTATATTTCTATGTATATATGTAGTTAGTAAACTAAAGTATGTTTTTTTAAATTAACTCCTAATAGAATAAGGGATGAATTATAGTTTAATTCATGTTACGTTTACCAACAAATACCATATATTTAAACAGTCGTAAAATAATAACACCTAAAGTTTCTATTCAAACTTAGGTACATTGACATCATATGCTCAATCAGTAACGCATAAGTATACATACATACATAGCCGATACGGATCACTTTCCCGTAATGAAATTATTTTCCAATCCATAGGTATCGCGTGACGCGACCCACGCTGCCGCAGGGGAAATCAACATTTGAACGCAGGTCACAAAACCAAACGTTTATATAAGGGTCCGTGTCTACTCAGCTTGTATTTGTCGTTTTTATGTTTATTTTATTTACTATTATTATTAGGTAATATTCAACGAACGTTGGAAACCATGGAATAATTATTAACTTTTAATGAAATGGACCTTTGTATTTACCACATACAAAGCCCCAAAGTCAGATCCAAGTCAGTCAGCATATTTTTAATCCAGTTCTTATAGGGAGAAGTAGGGGATGAAAGATACTACATAAATCAATTAGCGTGCCCCATAATAGCCTGCGTGCGCCATCTTGTTTAAAGAACCCCATGCCAAAACGCACAAGAAAGCACCTTAGAGAGAAGGTTGATCGATGAGGTTTTTTCCTAGACGGATGAGATATTGCATTTCTTACTGTTTATGTAAAGTAAATAAATTGCAGTTCAAAAAAATAAAAACACACTTTCCTAATAACATGGTCTAAAAAACATAAAATAATGTTAGAAAGTATAGGTACTTTGTTTTCAAGAGTGTATTGACGCAATAGAATTAGGTAAATCTTAATTTTTTTAATGTTACAAGAAAATTATCTGATATTAAACATAAACGTATTTAAATTATTTGAACTAAAGCTCCGGAGGCCGAATTTGTATCCGGTGTAATGCAATAGTCTCACCGGCAATTTATATTGGGACGTAAACGTAACTGATAAAACATGGAAGTGTAATACAATGTTAAACTCCAAAGCACCGCGTTGTAATATTGACACTGTCACATGAAAATACTAATCCCCTATGTTTAAAATGTCTTATACGCTTAGGCTCTTATATTCGTGCGTTAAAAGCATATCAAAGCAACAGGCCCAGCTTTCAAACACCCTAAAGGGTTTGAGTGACAGTTTAAACATGATGATGCCGGCTAATGCTTTCGCTAAGTAGGTATATTTATGTCCTAAACATACTGTTGCGCTTTCAAAATAATACAGATTGTAAATACCGTGAAAGACAATAGTAGAGTTGGTAAGTAATGTGTGCGCAAAATGTAAGAAAAACACGGTTGCTTTTCTTTTTTCAAATCTTTATCTAGCCTCTTCCCCTTTATGCTCGACGTATTCGAGTGTCCTCAAAACCGGCTAGAGGCCTCGTTATCTTGCAATGTCATAGCTAAACTAGAGACACTTTTATCAATATTTGCTTTCTTGACTGCTATTACCTCAACTTTACATTTCCTATGTATTTTGAAAACGTATTCGTACACATACACTTCTCTTCTTTTTTTTCTTGTTCCAAATGGTACTTGGAACATTTCAACCTTTTGCCTTGACTAATCATATTGTGTATTTTACATAATGTTTAATATAATAATGTTGTGAAAAAATAAAGAGTGTTTGAATTATATGTATAAAAGAAAACCGAACATCAGTTAACGTTTTGACTAAAGATTCACGTGAAAAACTCTCTTATATGTATTGCATCGTCGATCGAGATCAAGAGACGCTAAGTAAAATTTCTTGGGTTGGGTACTATGTGGGATCTTTCTAACTTAGATTATCTAGTCGCTCGAAGTCTTGACTTATTCTCTTTGTATGCCAATAGGGTCACCTTCATGATGGGACGTTGGTAAACGTAACAAGTGAAATGTAGAAGTGTACTACACTCGTCTGCCTACCTCCCCGGGGATTACGGCGTGATGTTATGTTTATGTTTATATTATACACGCTGTTACATCTACAACTGAAGTGACACTTGTCTATACGTTGCGATTTTTTTATACCTATATGACACTCACGAGTTCCATTTTATTGGTGTATCTAAATAAATAAATGAAAGTTGATACATTGTTGTACAATTGGAACACATCTTGATATCCTTTGATCTCCTCACAAATGCGATCAGGTTAAAAGTCGCTTTCCACAGTATTGATATACCACAAAAGAACCAATGCGCAAAAAAACACGAGAAAGGCCTGATCACTTAAGGGTATAAAAAAGAGTATATGTATGTTCCGGAAACAAATTTTTTATTGGTTGAATAATAAACATAAACCAATTTCAATTTTCCACGTATCGGCGACTGGGCGGCAATAAAACGTTATAGGTATCAATGGAGACCACAAAAAGCATTTTACTGCCTTCATGAAAGTAAAACTTTGAGCGCAAAACCGCTCAAATATTTCACTTACACGTCTGGCTGAAAGCAAGGAAGATAAAAGCGTTCTACGTAACATAACGTATCGTAATATCACGCCTGTAACACTCGAAGAGATACCAGAGGAGCGTAGTACACACTCACACTTTGTTACGTTTATGTCTCACTCATGTGAATCTATTGCCAAACACCGAGCCAAAGTACCGACCTGGGATTGGAATCCAGGACCGTAATTAATATGTTGCGTTTTTAATAAAACGCTTTCATTGAAATTAGTAAGATCACCCCAATAAGAGATACATTAGTTAAGCCGGTACATATTCAATTTCGTCGCTAATGTCAAAAGCAAGTTTAAAAAAATTATTGAAAAAAATTAAACATGTTATTTATACCTACTGTAATTCGGTACCACAAACTGTTTGTTATAGAAATGACGCTTATATCATGTTCAAAATATCATCAGTTTTTTTAAACATGAGACGAAGTTGTTTCCTGTACAGGATTGGTCAAAATCGGCCCCAAGTATTGACGATAACGTAACACAACATTACCTCTGTATTTCCCGCAAGAGTTGGTGGCGCAGTACTGTATACCCACACTTTTCACGAGCTATGCTGTAGGTCCCACCATGGAATATAATTTAATGGGAGAGCTTATTGCCATACACCGGGCACAAATCCAGACACCGTCCTACTATTGGGAATTTAAGCCAGAAAAGCCCAATAATAAACACTTGAGCACTGAGATATCAGATTGTTTTATACTCAATAGGGTAGCTTTTGGCCACAGACTTGCCTGATGGTGAGCAACGATGTGGCCTATGATGTAGCAATCTTTCCTAGTAAATGCCTATTCACATTAAATTTGAAGAGGTCTAAATTCCCGAGATACTATTGGAGATTCAATATTGCATAAGTGGACGTTGTCCGCGCGGACGTATCACGGCCCAAAATGAGAATAGTTCGCGATTCTAGTCACGTTGCGCACGTTCCTCACGTTCCTCACAATTTATCGTGGATAGAGCTGTGCAGTATCGAAATGTTATATAAACTATTTCAGTCCGATGTCATGTGCTCAAATAGTTGTGTGAAGTTCGTCGTTCTCCAACACTGCCTCTACTCCCGAAACACGTATTACTGTTCCTAGTTTCTCTGTATGCTATGTTCCTCGTTGCCCTGTATTGTTCCTCGCTTGGTATGTTCCTTGTTTCTCTGCGTGCATCTTCATCTTAGTGCTTTTGAATAATGACGCGTCTATGACTAAACGAAATCGAAACTTCAGTGTACTTCATACCATCCCACACTCTCTCTTATCAATTCAAATTTGGAAAATGAATAACGTAATCAGTTCATAAAAGAAGATCAGCATCATGAACCCTTCTATTGATCCGCCGTTGGACACTGATATGTTTCTTATTATCCAAATGAATATTTCATAATCAGTAACGGTCGCTAATTTACATATTGGCACGCATCATACGCGTTTGACGACAATTTCCGGATACGGGGTCTGCACGTTTTGTCATAACGTCTTCCGTCGCCGTTACAATATTGAATGTTTAAAATGCAGATAGCTTTGTAAAGATTTGAATCCAGAACCACCAGCGTGGTTGATACAAAAACATTAAGTTGAAATGAGATGGGAGTTCATCAATTAATGCACATGTATTGTTTCTGGAAATGGCGTTCGAGAAATCCATGACGACAGAAAATCTCCTTAACGTTCAAAGTAAAAAGTTTTGTTGGGAAGCATGCACACGTTCGAACTAAAGCCAATTGACTGGAAAGCCTTAAAAATAGACGTAAATCACAACATGAACTTCATGAAGTTTCAGCTGAATGGTAATCGATACAAGTCACAAGAGATTAGACTTTTTCTTTTTTTTTGACGTAAACATTTACTATGCGCTCATGCTCAAACTCAAGCTCTCCAGTCAATTCGTTTCTCATTAATTATATAAAATATTCATTGGTCCAACCTGAACATGAGGCACTCTTAATCGGTCCACTCTCCATTTCTTAGAGCTGAGGATCGAATTCATTCTAACTATTTACAATTGAACTTCTAAATCACTCCTCAGCTGGCGAGCGTAGAATTTATTGTTAAAAAAAATGTACAGTAATAATTGTTAAACAGTGAATAACAATTTTTCGTTTCCTTATAACTTAAATGTATAAACGTTTTCGCTTATGGTTTAAATATAAACTTTGACCAAGACGAAGCAATAAATTTTTGCCCTCGCTGTCTTGAGGCGATTTATGGCATTCAAAATATGCACCAGATGAATATTTTTGATTCTATGTTACAAACATCAATGTTAGGGAGGAAAACTTGGATATACCCAAGGTCTTGGCTTATAACTATGGATATAATATAATATTTAATGTTGTATTCTTTAAGTTTGATAATAAATTTTCATGAAACCGCCAGGAGCATATGGATACTTTGAAACTAATATGATTTATTTCTGTGTTCTAGTCTTGTTAAAATCATTGATGTAAAAAATCGATCGAAAATAATGAGCATTGTTCTTGACATATTGTCTTAATATTTTAATTTAAAGCACATCTAGTGTTGTAGTATCGTTGTATCCTATTAGAGATGACAGGTTCAGTAAAAATTTAAGATAATGTATTAGGTGGTGTATCACTGTGCTAGTGATGACGTTCTACACGAAAAACATTCTTGTGAATTAATTTTTATCATTAACATTATCATCATCAGCTTATATCAATCCATTACTACACTAACATAGGCCTCGTTTGTGTCAGTAAAAAAACCCATGAATATCTATTGTGGATAACATTAGCCGTTTCACGTACAACATTTCAATAATATTGTAAAAAAATTCATATAAGCCCCTCTATATGACCCAAAAGTTAGTAACGCTCGCTGGAAGTTACAGACGGAAGGGCGCAAATGGAAATTTGAAGTAATATTACATGCATTAGCATTAAGAATGAATATGAAAAACAGTTTGCGAACTTTTACCAACGAAACGGGTGAAAATAGAAGGGCTTCAAAAAATGGCTTCAAAAAAATGGCTTTAAAGAAATGGCTTCAAAGAAATATACGCTCAAAGTTAGCACATTAGCCCGCTACAGGAGGTCACCTAGACGAAATGTGGGTATAACTAAGCGTTCACGATTTAATTTGATTCCCAACGGCGCCGTAAATTGCGGGGTCTTTAGCGATCTCGACATACTCGCGCGAACTGACAGTATTTTTTTGGTGTTTTTCCACCTACCTAATCAGCGCTTTTTGTATGTGCGCCGTCTCGTGAATGGACATTTCAATGCTTGTATGAATTCACCTTTTTAAGTACCGTCTTTTATTTAAAAAGAGCAACATAAAGAGAATGAATAGGGTAATCGTAATTAGTACTTACATAAATCGCATTCGCAACACTTCATGCATGTCCAGCGTGGGAATCTACGTCTATCTGTGGACTTAAACAGACTAATGATGAAAAACAGTTCTGTATAAAGTATTCATTAGTCACTAGTGCTTCTGAAATTAATAAGTACAACAAACGACCTTCGTTTATTTCCTCAACCTGTTCTGTTAACCTAAAGCCTACATAGGGCGTACATAAACAATAAAATAAAATCTATACTTCTATTTTATCTCTAGTTTGAAAACCAAAAGAAATGCACTACGTATTCAGTATGGTAACAAAACTGTTGATTATTTTTATTCCTCGTATGAAATGTGAAGGGGATGCTGAAGCACATGTGATAAATATATATACATATGTATATATATAGTCAAGGCAATCAGGAAATAAGTACCTCGAACGGTGATGTTAGGACACCACATTGTTGTAATGGCCGAGCCGGTACCTGATAAACATGCCGGTCAGCGCCAATCAATTGCTTTTTAATTAGGGTCATGTTAATTTGAAATCCCTCAGAAATTCAAAATCCTCGGAATTCGCCCGTTATGTTTTATTGGGCAATTAAGCCGCTATGTTTCCTTTTATCGATGAGCGTGGGCAACTTTACTGACGTTATGGCACATGTCTTACCGTATGTGAAAAACGATTTTCTCGTCATAATCCAGTAGACCATCGCAAACATAATTCGATAAATTTAAAAACTAAGATTAATATACCTTAGTAAGATAAAGTAAAGTAAGGAAAATTTGTAATATGTAAATTATTATATTAAATATTAGATTACCTTAGTATGATATTAAGCCTTGTAAAGTAAGGTAAACTTATTATGAATTATTAATTATTATTTAATTATATGTATATAAAAAATTTAATAACTGTCTGCCTCGACTGCCTCGTTGGTGGTGTTGGTTGCAAGTGCGACTACCGAATGGGAGGTCCTGAGTTCGATTCCCGGGTCGGGCACTACAAAATTTTTGATTTAGATTTTCTAGTAGTTGCTCAGGGTCTGGATATGTGCCCGGTGTATGGCAATAGGCTCACCACCTATTCCACAGTGGGACGTAAACGTAACTGGTGAAACGTGGTATTGTTCTACATTCTTCTGCCTCTTCGGGGTTTACATGCGTGATGTATTATTCAGTCATGGTGATTATTTAGGACCTGTCGTGAAGAGCAGGAGCCATATCTTCTTGGATTTTTAAAACTGCCTAACGTGATGTTTGACTCATATTAGACTGCTGATTATTACTCTAGTGTTGCTTAAGTACCTATAAGTCTCTTGAGTATAATCTGTAACAATAATCAATGAAGACGTATTCGGGCTCTCGCTATTCATTAACGTTCACTCCATACGTACCTACGTTACGGCACTCAGGTATTCACCCATACACCATTCACTATTCACCAACGAAATCTGGCCAATATTAATGTCGATAGTCTGGCTTACTGATTGTTACTCATCAATATTGGTAAAGCTGTTAGAGAAATATTCTACGTATTTAGATACTATAGTGAAAGAAAACATCGTGAAGAAAGGTATGCAGGTGCATACCTATATGAGAATTGTCTATATCGAAAGTTCTCGAAGACATGACGTGACAGTTGCCAACCTGAACTTGGGCAACTTGGCATATTATTGGTAATAATCCCTCTGATACTGGACTACATCCATGGGGTTTCACAAATGATAATTGGAGACATATGTTTTAAAGGAAAGTTCAAAATGCATAATCTCCAACTAGTCAAAATATTGATCTCTTGAACATATTGATTAAATGGCCAATTGCATTTTGAGCAAGCATTTCTTTTTTTATTTATGTATGGATTCTATACTGTACATCTCTCAATCAATTCTAGATTTTATTTTATTTAGGTACTTACGATGTGTAGTGCCTGATGTTTTCGTTAAATATGCTTACAAAAATTTTAAGCATCCTGGCGTAATTAACCTTTAGTAATCGTCCAGGCTATATATAACAATATTAATTCGTAATAAAAATATTCTATTAACACTTAATATTAATAATAAATGTGTTCCAACATTTAAAATCTTCACCTCGTTGACACTAATGACCTATGATAACTTTAAGAATAGCTGTAGGTATATGTGTGTCATGTTTGAACCGATAAAGATATAGTTTAATACAGTGTTGTCTTATACGTAAGGAAAGTCAATGATGGCTGTACTTTTAAGTGTTTCTCAGGTTAATAAATTGAAAAACGATGACTTTGAGCGAACGTTTAATAATGTGATAGAGTTGTGGCCAGATGCGGCCGTGCAAGTGAAAAAATCACGTGCATTTGCTGATTTGGCAGACCTTTGTAATTCATTCTATAGGTACATGGATGATTTAGGTGATGAAGGTAAGTGTCTTGGTCGTGTTGATCGCCATAGAGTTAATAGGTACATTTACATAATTATGATTGTATTATAGATTAAAAAGATAACCTATTGGTACCTACCTAATTATCTTTTGAAACTCATAGCTGTAGGTACGACGGATTGATGAATAGGTACCTACTTAATATTTAATTATTTTCTCAGCTTGTTTATGTATTCCTTTTCATTGAACTATTTTTTTTTATATGTAGTTTATATTATGTAGAAAATATTCCAATCGTAAGAAGTAAACCCAGAATTATATTTTCTACTGTTTACCGAGGTACGTGAATATTTCTATATCCATTAAAGAAGTAACATGATTAATTTCAGGAAAATTAGAGATTTTGAAATCACATCCGGATTTGGCAGGAAAGTTGGCTGCAAAAGGCGAGTTGACAAGTGAATCAACGTTCGAGCAGAAAAGTGCGGGTTTGAATGACCTCACTGTTGAGCAGAGAGATATCATTAATTCCAACAATGAAAGGTAATTTGGACTATTTTACCATAAAAGTTGCAGAAACTGGTACTGAGAAGATTTTTGCGTATTGATTTTCATGTTATCTTTATGTCATTCTCTTATATTGTGATTTATCTTAGTTATAATATATTTAAGGACACAGATACAATTATTGTAAAAAGTATTCTTTACGTTTATCTACAATTATTTAATTATGATAGATAAGACAATGTTTCTTGATAAATATGTGTTTCTTTGTACTGTTAGTAATTCCTGTTTACAATCGTTGAATTATGAAAAATAATATTCAGCGCTATCTAGTGAAAAGCAAACTGTACTATTAGTTATGTAACGAATCTAATAGATGGCGGTATATATACAATTTTTAATTAGATTTATTGTAGTATCCTACTAATTGCATAGATGGCGCTGTTGACAGAATCGTCATAATAGTTTGGTGGTCATAATTTGTTCATAGATGTCGTTTTTAATGAAAGGTTCAGCCGAATTATGATCTTTTTTTATTTAATTTACAGATACAAATCTAAGTTCGGATTCCCATTTATAATTTGTGCGAGACAGAACAAGGTGGAGTCTATTATACAAGGCCTTCAATTAAGATATGAGAATAACCGAGAAACAGAAATCATAGCCGCAATAAATGAAGTTAAGAAAATATGCAAATTGCGAATCCTTGATATTGTAAGGGATGATTAAAGGGATGTTTTAAAAAAAATAATGAATGAGTTTTTTTATAAGACATTAGAATTTATTATATAAGAAAAATACATAACCTTAAATAAAGGAAAATATATTTGACCCTTTTAAAGTATACCAAGAGATCTTTCTACAACAGCATGAGGTTGGCCAGCAACTTCACAAAATTCTGGGGTGTTCAGAATATCTTCAAAGCCAATGTCTAGATATTTTCCAGTCAAAACATCATGCTGTAGGTTTGAACTCGGTAGGAAAGGCAGTCTGCCAACCTGGAAAGATAAACAAAACTTCAATCAATACAGACATTATTGAATTCACAACACTCTTTCTTACTTTTCACTTGATCTCTAAATGCTGAGGATCATTTGTCCAATATAAACTTTTGATGATGGTTTCTTTGCATTTACTGTGATCAGTGAAGTGACTTGGTGGATTGCCATGCGGGTGGACACCTGTAATGACATCTGGTCGGACCACCTCCTTGGATTACATCCTTGAGGTTTGTGATTTGTTACAACTTTTTCTGTCACAGTCAGTTTTTAACAAACATTTAGTATAGTTACTGTACTTTTCAACATGTTAATGGAATATTTAGCAATATTGTCACTTAACCAACAGCACTAAAGTCATTTTTACTAACTTTAATTAATTTTTAAAAGTTTCTCAGTCAGTTTTTGTAATACATAGACGAACAATTTGTAGATGATAAGTAATGTTGAATGTTAATGTTTATATTTTTAGGCAATCAAGCTTAACAATTAAATTTTCATTCGAAATAATAAGACAGAAATATTTCTGTCTTATTATTTAGAATTATTATACATATAATGAAATGTAAAGAAACAAAAATAAATTCTCCTATTAAATTTTCTACAAAAACCTAATATTCACATTCACGAATGTTGGTAGCAGATATTCATATTCACATTCACGAATGTCCAAAAAATGACATCACTATCACACAGTCTTCATGAGACTACCACAGGTATGTTAACCTCAGTTTTAAGATTAAGTTCACTGTGGTATTAAAAGATAAAAGAAAGGAAACATACTCAGAATGAAGAAGCACGGGAATGTTTAAACATATATAACATCACACTAATAATCTTCCGAAGATGTGAGTAATGTACAGTATACTTCAATGTTTCACCAGTTATAATTACATTTCACTATGGATAAGTGGTCAAGCCTATTACCATATACATACTGGGCACAAATCGATATCCAAGACACTATTAGAAATTTTACCTAGAAAATCTAAAGTAGATTCAAAGTTAGAAAGATCTAATAGAACCCAACTCAGGAATTAAAGCCAAAGCCCCATGTTCAGCAGTCACACTTGCTTACATTTGAACAATGAAGCTTCCAGTTTAAAACATTTAATGTAAGACAACAATAACCTTGCTGACAAACTTCCTTTCCATGGTAAGCTTCAGAGGTGCATGGAGACCCTGGATATTCCGAAGCATTGCCATATTCATTTTCTCTTCATTTAAGTGGAACTGCAAAATTTACAAAACACAAACTTTAAGTAAATAACTATGTTAATTAAATAGTCTACTTGGCTGATGTAAATAATGATCTCTTAATTAGTGAGAGATTGCTTAAAAGTAACAGAGTGTCCCCAAGAAGCAAGGAGGATGTGTCAACCTCTAATGGGCATTATGATGGAGGTTCGCGGTTGTTAAGTTATTCTAAGACTTGTGTTTAGTGCATTCTTTGTCTGGGAGAATAGAGATCACACACATGAACATTTTGCATAAAATAGCTGGACTCAAATAGTAGATTTCACAGTAATTTAAGATTGATTTGAGTATACTAACGTTTTGCTCAGAAAGTTGAAGAGGGTGCACCACGCCGAGTTTGTTTTTAGTAGACCTGAAACCGTCAATAAGCGGGCTGGGTACTCCGAAGGGCCCTTCGCGCACCGGAACATTATTAACATGTTCGGGCTTTACTTTTACAGACGGCAAACCAAAACTCTGAAATAAAAATAATATAATAAAATATGGTTAAACATTTCTTTGTATAATTATAACAGCTCGGCTGGAATTAAAATTCAAATAAAATATATAAAACTTACGAATCTCAGGAAAACTTACCATTTTAAGGGTGTTTGCTACTAAAAGTTTTATTTAAAATGTATAATTTTCGTATCACTGTAAGTAAGCGTTACTGCTGCAGGGCCTCAATGTCATGTACAATAATTAAAAAAATGTCAAATCATGATTTCATGGCACTGACTGCTTCGTTCGATGTCCCTAGATTCCGACTTTTTAGCACTGCAGATTTTTAAGCTACATTTAATTCAAAGGACATTCATGTACGTGTATATAGTTATTAATGATGAGGTTTCCTGCGAAATCTTATTAAACAACAAAGAATTAAAACTAATCTAGTGTTAATTTAATCGCAATTTAAATTGAATGGCAATTAAATCGTACTAGATGTCTACCTAAAGATATACAGTGTGTTCGCAAATAACTAAATAAAACAGATTATTTATATGATCCATACTTCTGCAAAACTTCATTTTATAGCGTAATTTATTATTTAAAGAAGCAAGCAATAGCTGAATGCGGCAAGCCGAAGACAGAGCGCGATGGCTTTGTTTGGGGGAAGCCTATGTCGAGCACTCTTGATTGCGATAGGCTGATGATGATGATAGATTTAAGAAATTTATAAACGCAAATACAGGCATATGCATTGAAGTAACACCTAAGTTGCAAATTATATAAATTTACATCTTATCTTTAAAAGAGTATTTATTATTGATTTTCTACTCCAAAGGGCTTCTGTGTTCAATAATTAAGTACTAAAAGTATTATTAAGTACTGTTAGGTACTAAAAGAAATTTTTGCACTTTGATAACAAATAGTCGGAGATTCATTATTATATTTTAATTTATTTTATCAATGATTAATTCTATGATTAGTTTAAATTTAACAGAGCATTGTATCCAAAGCGAAACTATAAAATATGTTAGAACTGTTAGGTTTTACTTAAATACGTTCATCAATAATTGTTGCGTTTTTGTCATTGTCACTATTTGACCGTTATTAAACACGATTTGCAATAACGAAATTTACATAACAATTACCTTGTGTCTTTATATTTAATTTATAATAATTTTCAATTTCTATATTATTTAATTCACGACAATGGCCGGACGCGGTGGAGGTAATAAAGAAATAGTATGTATATGTTTGTTCTAGTTTATTTGCAATATATAGAAACAGTAAATATTTCTAGATACTACTTTTTATTTGTACATTAAATGGTGAAAGGATTATTGGGATTGTATATCGCTTGACCGATATCCGTAGGTACGTAAATGTAGATATCTGTAACAACGTGTTAATGATCTGTAGCTGTACCTACTTTGATTGCAAATATGGATATTTTTTTGGAATCATGTCGGACGGAAGTCATAGACGCGACTACAATACATGTGTATAACAAACCTGTCTTGTCTTCGGAATATTTTTTAGGATAAGGAATATACCTGTGAGACTGATATCAGTTACGAACGATTCTAGTAATATTTAGGTACAGTATGGTGTAATGTAGGTATCTTATTTTTCAGATTAAATTATTTTAGTCTGCTGGTATTGTTACACCATAAGAAACTTTATTATCATTACAGCATCATTATCATTATTACATCATCATGTCAGGTTACATGCATATTCTTTGTAGGACCCGGAGGAACAAATGCGGCGGAAGTTTCGGGCAAAGTGTTTATTCAAGGCTTTAGGTCGACTGGTCATGGCCAATGCGCATTGGCTGATTGAGGCCTCTGATGAATATGAAGGCTTGGAAAATGTGAAGCGTCGTGTCGAGCAAGCTGTGCGAAGTAAAGCTAAGAAAAAACAGCTTCTAGGCATAAACGTATAAAAATGCTATATTTTTTTATAGATACTCCGCGAAATTTGTTTTACATATATTTTTTTTTGTGCTTTCGCTCGGATGTAGGTTATTTTTAGGTATATATAATAAATCTTAATTGTTAATCATAATGGCACGAACTTAACGATTACTCCTATAAAGTTACGTGAGAATTATCGGACGCCACATTTTTTTCGCACAAAAGTAAAACCCCCTCAGTGGCCTTCCTCGGCGCTAATGGCAGGATTCCGGGATCTCCAACGGAA